>JAKSZP010014939.1:0-69100 GCA_022478985.1 Massospora cicadina | reverse complement strand
CGGCCCATTTGCTCGCCCACGTCCTCGCCCTACTAATTCAAAACACACCTCTCCACTGGTGCTCCCCTTCGTACCACGTCCTATCATAGGACCAGTACGCCATCTGGGCATGTGGATGGAGGCAGGCGGATACGCGTCAGCAGTAATGGAGTGCCATATTCTGGATAACGTGATGAAACGAATCGCCTCTCACAGAGCCCACTCTACTTCCCTTACTGGCAGGATTGTTTTAGCCAACTCTATGCTTCTCTTTAAAGTCTGGTTTGGAGCCCACGCCATCCCCTTCTCGCCAAGCTTCTACAAATCCTTGTACGCCTTGCTGCAAGGATGGCTTTGGTTGGGCCGCCTTCCACCAGTGCGGCTAGAGGTCATGTTTGGCCCCCAACATCATGGTGGCATGGGCCTGCTTGACTTCAAAGCCCATGCCGCTAAGATTTTGGGTACCTGGATTGCGGCCGTCACCACCCCTACACTCCCCTCCCAACACTGGTCCCGCGCAGCCTGCTCCAACTTCTCCTGCGCCTTGGGCCTCAACAATCCATCAAACCCCCACTCCCTGATGAAATACCTCGCTTCACATACATCGGCCACAGGTCCTCACGGGACTAAAACCCACTACAAACGAATCCTCTTCTCCATGCGGAGCGCTGAGTGGAGAATTCGTATTAGCGGACATACAACCCAAAGAGGCCGCCCCTCTCCTCAGTTCACACAAGAGGTACAGGGGCTACCCATCCATGATGTCGTGATCCCCCATTTGACCCCATGTCCTATCCAGGGTGGACTACCTGGACATGATGGACATCCCTTATTTCCACTGAGACCCAAAAGACTATCTGGAAATACGCACACCATCCTCTGTTGCAGCCTCAAGTCCGCTCCCATGTGTGGCGCTGCCTGAGGCGGGTGTATCATATAGCTGAGTGCTCTAACGCTTTACACTCATCCTGTGTCATGTTTGGCCAGTATGGAACGCTGTTCCACCACCTGGAGAAGTGCCCCACCTCTAATGTGATATGGCGCGAAGTTCAACGTCTTCTGGGCCAAGATCAAACGCATCCCTTCAGTCTGTCAAGAGATATGTTCGCTCTATCAATGGCCTCCCCCCTTCTGCCCTCCCTTCATGCTTTGGTGGTTGCAATCGCCATGTGGACCATCCACACAATTGTCTTGGATGCCATCGCAGGCTCCACCCCTACCCTCCCAGAAGCGGTCCACAGATTCCAGTCCCATTTGGTGGACCACTTTGAAGCGTGGATGTTTGGATACCTCCCACCATGTCACCGACAGCTGGTCTCTTCCTGGTTCCCAGTCTGGTTCATCATATCAGACCCCTTCCTCCACACGTGCTCAATTGTGGCTATGGCCCCTTCACAAGTTTCCTCCCCCTCCCCATAAGTGGCGTCCCGCTGGCAACAAGAGATAGCATCGCTTCTCTGGGGTGCCTCCCCTGATACTAAGTTTTGTCTCTTCTGAGTCATATTTGGAAGTGTCCATCCCATGGTCAGCCTTCCCCACAATAAATTTAAATTAAAATTTAAATGATTTCTATCATTACTTGTGGTACTCAGAAATTATTAGTGTAATGCAAGATTAAATCAGTATAGGAAGAGGGTAATAAGGTTTTGACAAAATGACATACTGACCTATCTGAGCACATAGAAATATTTTTACCCCAATATGTCCTAATACTGAATAAAAGTTTACAGTAGGTATTATAAGTCAATATGGTAATAATTAATATTTTATCCAATAATTCATCTTTAAAATAATTTCATCTCAGCCAATCACCAAATGCTCTAACTTTTTTACTGCTTTTTTTTATCCTTTGGAACCCCACTAAGGTCTTTAAAAGGGGGTAGTTCTCTCTTAGCCGGTAGCACTAAATTTACTTTAGTGCTTGGACAAACATCTAAGTCTGTTGGCCTATTCCGCTAGGGTTTCAAGGTAATGATGTTAACTCAATCTATGCTAATCAGCTGAAAGCTAGGAGTATGACTATTACTCCAGGTTAACCCATTCCACCAAGAGTTAGGCAGAGCATTACTAGAAATTTATTACTAATTGCCATTGATACAATCATATTTCCTAGTTAGGGAGACCAATTTTCTAACATACAGGGACCAAGTAACTGAGGAAGATGCTTATTTAGATCCTTTACTAATAAAGGGAATTAAGCCCAATCTTAGGTAATATAGGCTTTCCAGAACATATTATGACAAGGACAAACAAATAGTCTGGCACATCATGGGGCTGTGAAAATTATGTTCTGTGGAGGCGGCAGCAAAAAGGACTTAGAAAGGAAAGTACAAGAAGAATGATCACCAAAAACACATCAATATGAAAAAAGGAGATGGACTAGGAGAAATCAAATTTAAACCATGCTGATAGACTCAGCCAGGAAATTAAGTGACTCCTGATTCCAAAAATATTCGTCACAGGATAATCTGATCAAGTGGGGGTATTAAATGGTTGAATGGAGCTGAATCGTTGGGTAATTTGATATAATAAATAATAGTATTAACTTACACCTGTTAAATTTAATGTCTAATGTCAAACATATCAGCAACTAAAGACCAAAAATATTTTAAGTACAAATGTAACTTAGGATTTTCGGCCTAGCAGTCCCATTTAATTATAATTGACTTGATGACCCAGAATTAAGGACTTAATTGGTAACGTTGAAATTAGTTTTTAATGTTGACCAAGTTAATATTGAGTTAATTAAAAATTAATGGTATGAGCTGCCTTGGTATGTGCTTTTTTTGCTCTAGAGGAGCGATGATTTGGGTTTTTAAAAAATTCAGAAGAAACGATGTCTTGAAGTAAAAGAGTTGATGAGACACTTTCCACAAGGCAGATCTGGGTTACAGCGGGACGCCTAATAGTTTAAAGACCCTCTTAAGTTCTTCATTATGATCTGCTGGTTAAGTGGTGATGTGAAGCGAGGTGCCATGAGAAAGATATGGTTAATATCAAGCCCTATTAATTCTCTCTAAATTTAGACAAGTAAAAAACAATCTTATAACACAATAATCTTTTGGTAGTTTAGAATAGACAAGCATTTAGTTTTTATCACTCTTCTGTGTATTAAGTCGAGGAATCAATTGTGATCAGAAAAATCAGGGCAGGAAATTTTGTGCAAGTAAATTACAGGATAATATAGACTTAAAGTCATAACTTTTAGGAATTTATTTTAATAATTATTTTTAACATCTGGTCTATTGTCCTTATACAATAGGCTTTAATAGTTCTGATTTTATCCAGACAAAGAACCAGACCACCTGAAATAGACCAAAGCTTCAAAAGTGGCGCTATTGGTTGGTGTGGAAGATGGTAACCATACTGATCAGGGGAACAACCACAACTTATTTAATTTAGAAGGCTGAATTTGCGAAATTATAAAACTCAGCGGACATGATGAGTCATCAAATTGATAACCTTACTGGAGATGTTACATATCTTTGAGGCAAACAATAATCTACATGAAAAAGTGAACAATTTAAAGAAATCAATCAAAGATAAGGATCAGTGATTTCTGATCTTCAATGCAAATGACTAATTTGACTAAGGATTCCACAAAGAAGGATAGGGACTATGGTTAAAGTCAGAACGCCCAAAACAATTCTTATGACAGTGATGACTCTACATATGATGAGGATGAATTATTTGAGGTCAATATTGAAGAAAATCCTGGGCTAAATCAGCAATTGCCATGTAGAATGTTTGTTTTGCCCAACCAAGTTTCTCTTATAGTGGTGCAGCACCTCAGCGCCTTGAGACATCTGGTTCAGGCCAGAAAAGAAGCAACCTTGATCACCATGAGCGGGAGAATCATAATTGCAACCTTTAAATCTGCCTTCTTTTGATAAGAATGGGTTCATAGTCACTTTTGTTAAACACTTTTAAATGCCTATGTACGGGTTCAGTGATCACAAAAAAAGCACATATTATCATCAACTGCTTGGATGACAGGAGTATTGAACTAATTGTGCCGCACTTGGATGATAGTCCTACCTATGCTAAAATCTAAGAGGCCATAATTCACCAATTTGGAGGTCTGAAAAGAATGTCAACCAGAAAAATGCAAATTCATGAATATTTGCTTTAAGAAAAATGAATGATAATTTTCATAATGATTCTATTGTGAAGTACTAGTTATTTTAGGAGTGAAAGCCATGATTGATTTCAATGCAAAGATTGCATTTCATCATTTAGTGCAACCCTACTGAAATTTATTGAATACTTTATTGCCTGCCTTCACTAGTAACCTATCAAGTCTGAGTTAATTGATTGTCTATGCAGATGCTCACAAACTATGGCCCCCAATACTGGATACAGATAAGGACCTGCATCACCTACAAGAAACTCCTTCAGGAATCAGAAAACTGTTATCGATCTGCCTGTTAAAACCAGCAACCAAAGAACACAAAGGCACTACGCCCATTAAGCAAAATTACTTGCTACAAATCAATTACAAAGGACATTATGCCTTTAGATGCCGCCATGTAGTGTCAATGTCATTCTCCCAGATAAATTACAGAAGGAGAGAAAAGAGCTAGAGCAATAGAAACGGGACAATCTACTGTTCCAGAAACACCAGTTTTACATGATCAAAAAGAGTATTCTGGCAATAAAGATTTCACGAATGTAAATGCAGTGACCCACTCTCAGAAGAAGGTTATTTTACCTGAAGCAACTTAAGTATTTTCTAAGCTGGTGTGCAGCAAATAATTGAGAATATCCAAGCTGAAGGGCTGAGTAGCGCTTTAAATACTCCAAGCTTGAATGTGTGAGCATAGCCATGATGATTGTGGCCATTCTGAGCGTCTTGGTTGATAAGCTTAATGAAAAAATGATTGATTGGAAGTACAAGGACGAGCTGCTTGAAGTAAAGAAGGCTAATGAGAGAGAATTAATAGAAACTTAATCAAGATGGGGTCTCATACAAGCTTGAGCCCAATGGACAGAGAAGGACTTTTTAGAGCCTTCTAAATATATGGATATTATTGCCCAGGAACACAAGGCTGTTGGACACGAAGGATTGACCAAGATGCTGGAATTAATTTGATCTATATAATAATGGGATTTCCTGTGATTTGAGAGAGAAATATAATAAAAAATACCATTCCTATCAAATTAAAAACCTATGAAGTCAGATGTAGATTATTGTTTAATCAAACTTGACTAGCCTGGCATACGGTATCAATTAATGTTATCAGCCCCTTGCCATGAGTATCCTGTGCAACAAATACATCATTGTTGCTATTGAACAACTGACAAAATAGTGGAAGTGAAAGCAATATGAGATGTTGGGGCATTGAAAATTGCTAAGTTCATCATGAATTGTTTCATCTACAGTAACTGATGTCATGAATCCTGAGGGACAACATAACAATTTTACTGCACAGATAGTGCAATTCTTAATATGAGTTGATTTCCATCAAAGGAGTGTTGTTGACACTATACCATCCTTAGACTAATGTATGATAAAACGTGTGAACTGCACCCATAGTCACTGTAAGTCTAGGGGAACGTCCCCTGTGTGTCAACCGGACCCTCTTCACATTTCCAATCAAAAGGCTCCAAAGAGGGTGGCGGTACCGCTCATCACCCAGGGTGATCTTGACCATATGATAGACAAGCGCTGGGTAACAGCCCTCCCTCTTTGGATCCCTCTCCCAGTGCCCACATTCACCTCACCAAACTTGTACGCCTGATTAAGGAAATTTGCGCTGAAATTGCCAAAATGAAGTCAATCAGTCCAAAAATGAGTGGAAATGAGCCCGATGATTGTAATCCACATAGTTAAAAAGGAATGAAGATTAACTCATCAGCTGGAGTTGACAACAGTTTTGATATGGTCAACACCTTGATCATCAAAATAATTCCCTCCCAAAAATCGTTGGGGATGATCCCTGATGTGCATGTAGCAGCTTTGGACGCCATAAATGACAGTTCAAAGCTCCCTTATGGCCAATCAGGTGTTGCAGCTGATGCAATGCTTTAAACTAAACAAATGGCTCAGCGACCAGGCATGGGTGAGTTGGGCATCCTGAACCCATTCCCAACCTTTTGGTACTGCCCCTATGTGGGGTGGCCTTGAAGGGATTTCCACTGCTCATCGGGCCAAAAGTCTTCATGCCAAGTGTCATAAATGTAGTTTTTTCTTCAACTCAGGCGTTTGAGGGTGAACTGACAGTGACTTGGCCTGCCACCAAATCCTTCTATGTCAGTTCCCAGTGAACTTATCTGTTCCCCATTCCCAAACAATTCGCTGGCTAGGTCAAACTTTAGGGACCCAATCAGCTTGTTTCATCCCTAATTGACCACTATTTAATCAGTCACTTTGCACTGAGAAAAGTATTGGTCAATTTTCTTTCTTAAAACTTCCCATTAACCACCTTCCCCGAAATTTAGTTTTTTTATGTTGAAAATTGAACTGCCTTTTATGCTGACACTCTCACACCCCTCTGGGTTAATGGCTGATTTTGTTTGGTATTCTATTATGTTCTTATATGAGATTCTGGCTCACTGGCATTTATTAGTGACACTCCTTTCCAGTTTCATATCCGTTGTACCAGCAGCAGTGCCTTTGGCATTCTGATTTACCATTTGGGTGCTCTGGCACTAAAGCTGGCAGGCCAGTCTAATTCTTACTTGCTGTTTGCCTGACAGTCACATATTTCACAAGAAAACAGCTTCGACACCTTCACAATGGACTACCTTCATTAGTGCTACAGTGTTTTCATAAAACATTGGGCATCATAGCAGCATAAAACACTCTCCATTTCAACTTTCTATGGTAGATAGCCTGCTCTACCTACGTTGTTGTATACAGCGCGCAATTACTCTAAGGCAGTTAGTCCTATGAGTTATGTTGGTCTACTGGCGAAAGCCTTAATCAAGTTGAAGTTCAAGGTTTATCAAAACGTGATTAGCCAAAAAAAGTCAAAAGAGTTACAATGCCTTTACTCAGGTTGTGTGACCAAGTTTTCCCATGTAGTATCAATATACTGTGACACTCATACGGCAGGCTAAATGCACAAGTTGCCTCACTTTGAAATATTCCTTTCATTGTATTGGAGAAATTGTCTGAAGACATATATACCATATAGGATCAAGGTGGTTGGGTTTTAAATTGAGTTCATGCTAAGTTACTCCATCTATACCATAAGAAATAAAATTATAAAAATTAATTAAGAAAAAAATAAAAAAAATAAAAACCAAGATAGAATATAAACATGAAAAACATTAAAAACTAAAGAATAAGCAATCTTTAAATTCATAAATTTGGAAGATCCAACTTTTCTCTCTCGTTGCAATCACTTTTGCAATTTATTCAATTCAAGTCTGATTCTAGTTTGATAATCTCACAGAGGAGATTAGTCTGCGCCCATGTCAGGGAGCAGTTGGGCAAGTAAGGTAAGAGGAGCAGGTGGTAGGCCCGCGGCCTCAAATGTTCAAAAACGCCCTGGAGAAACTGGCGGAGTAGAAAAAAATAAAAAACCAGCGGTCACTATTTCCCCAGAAATCCTCACTTGGCAAGCGCGATGCAACCAGTACATCAACACGCCACACTCCCAACCTCTCTCATCAGTGGAATTCGGAGTCCATGTGTTTCTGGACATCCAACAAACAGCCCTATGGGAAAAATTTTGTGGTAATGTGCACACTTTTTTCCTGACTGTGGTGTACATCACACCTCACTCCATGTCACATGGTTGTCTGGACCTCAGTTTTGAAAACAAGGAGGCAGCAGACAAAGCTGCTGTGGTGCACGTAGTGATCAACCTCCCTAAAGGGCAATGGGTTGTCAAAACCAAAATGCACCAGATGGACAAAATCCAACCATATTTTCCTCACATTTGACTTTTTGCCTACTATGGTTACATCTGCCATTTTGGAGCAACACCTGAAAGATTTCTCATCATTTACAGCGAAATACAATCTTTTGAGATGCAACACTTTATGCTGATGCCACACCTATGCACCAGCAAAGCCATTGCAGTTCTGACCCCAACTGAGGAGATCGCAAAGGACATAACCCAGATCCCACACTCCACATATATTGATATTGAAGGGCATACCACCCACCCTTTCTGGGTAACCGTGGACAGCGCACCCCCCATCTGCACCCACTGTGACGCGTTTGGCCATAAGACACATGCATGCCCCACCAAGGAGGGCATCACATTCCAAGAGCACCCCTCGGTGGCCATGGCCAGTGGAGAGGCGCACTATGAACCAACTGCAAGCACCAAAGAGGCTTTCCTGTGGGGAGCACAAGGTTGCTACCTACTGGTAAAACCTATTTCCCCGCAAGAGCGGAAGAAGGCCAAGCAGGCCCGCAGGGCTGCAGCCAAGGAAGCAGCCAAAGTCACCACCGCTATCCCACACTCCCAATGCCAGGAGGACATCAAAACCTTTGCAGCAGAAGCAACTCAGGAATCCATCAACCAATCAGATTGTGAAGCCCAGGCCAATTGGGCAACCTAATCTGAGGATCTGATGGGTGACTCAATCTCACCCGATCTTTGCAACCAAGCTCTGGTTGAAACTGACTTGGGTCCAACCTACCTGAAAATTTTTTTGACCCGCTCGTAGGTGCAACAAACTCATCTGCACCGCAAAAAATTCGTTTGACATCTGGGAAACAAAAAGCAAAGGCAAAAGCCAATGCAAACCTTTCTGCTAAAATCAACAAAACTACTGATAGGGTTGCTGTAAACGCCCGCACTGCCATGAAGGCCCATGGGGATCTAGAGGAGGTTAGTGGGCCCAGGTGCCCACCCCTCACACCTAAGGTGCGATGGGGGAAACCTTCACTTTAGGGACATTGAATATCGCCGGACTCAAGGCCTCGCCATCCTAGGCTAGAAAACTGAGTTTTTTACAAAAAAATTTACCCGCGGATATCCTGGCCATCCAGGAGTCCCACTGTCCGCAAGGTTCCAAGTATGCTTGAAAACCATGCTCCTCCCATCCCTATCCTTTTGGTCAGAGCACTGTGGGGTGCTAGTTCAGAAAAAAAATTTCAAATTTTTATCATCAGAATCCTTCCAAAATGGCTGAGTCCTCGTTGTCACTTTTTTGTGGGCCAACGTGGCACATGCTATCGTCAACATCTATGCCCTAACCTGTGCATGAGAGCATCAGGAATTTTTCTCATTGGTCAAATCCCTCCTGTTACCCCCAGACCCTTTCATAGAAGGCGATATGAACTGTTGGCTAAACATTCATGGACTGTTGGCCTTCCTCCTCCCACACCCATCCAGGGTCACGTAGAACTTCGTGTTATAAAGGCCACCCTTGGGTTAATGGATGCGCTGCCGCGGCGAGCCCTGCTGCTCAAAAACATGATGTGCTACCACATCCACAACGGCCAACTAAGGTCCATGACCTGCATCAACCTTATCCTTACACCGGCGAAATTCTAATTTCACATTTTCCACTTTCAAATAACAATAATTGAATTCTCCAACCACCGGCTGGTCTCAATAACCTACCACCTATTTGTCAAAGTGGCTAAGACCCACCATTGTTGCAAACTCCACCCTTGCGAACTTGTACTACCAGGATTTTCCACTTGGGTGGAATCAGCAACTTTGGCAAAAGAGTTTGTTACACCGTTTTGCATGGACCCCATCTCCACATGGGCAGCCTTCAAAGAGGATACCATCCATCACTCTCACCACTCCTCCTCCTATCGCTCACGAGCCACATTGGCCATCATTTTGCGCACTCTGTCAGAGTTGGTACACCTGGAGTCCAACATCCCAGTTACAGGATACAGCCCTGCATGGTGCCAGAAGTGGGTGGAAGCAGTCGCCCACCTCAACGCGCTCAAAAGGCAACATAAACATTGGGTTTGTGTTCAGTACAGGGCTAAACGCATTACAGAGGGTGACAAGTGCACCACATATTTTTTAAATATTTTTTGCACCACGCCAGAATGTGGCCTGCACACAGGTGCAAAGATTGGATGATTCCATTGCAGATATGCCAGCCGAAGCGGCAATTGAAATACAAAAGTATTACACCAAGGTATACTGATCTGATCCAATTCAGATGGCTAAAGTGGCGGAATTTTTCGACCAAACCCACATCTGCACCTTTTCCCGTTATCCAGAAATAATGAATTTGATTACTCTGAACGAACTATGGACAGCCATCCGCGGTGCATCAAATCAGAAATGCCCAGGCCCAGATGGCATTCCCTATGAATTCTTTAGAAAGTACTTCAAATATATATCCCCACTGCTGCTTGCCTCACTTAACCAGAGCCTTCTGGAAACGCGACTCCTACCAGGAGGACAAGAGGCCTTCACCATCACACTCTTCAAGAAAGGGGATAAGTTAGACTTAGCCAACTGGAGCCCCATTTCTTTACCTAACACGGATACAAAAATTTTAACAGAAAACATGGCTAACTGTTTAGGGATTGTAGCATCTGCCACCATCTTCCCAGAGCATTCGTTTTCATACCTAGAAGGTCAATTTGGGACAACGTGCACTCTGTGGCTAACGTATGCCAGGCCACAGCCTCTGGGGCACTTGTATTCTTGGACCAACAGAAGGCCTATGATAGAGTAAACTGGGAATACCTCAGGGCCTGCCTCCATCAATTCCGCTTATCCCCTTTCTTCATCAATTGGGTAATGCTGCTCACGGAATCTGCAACAATGGCAGTGTGTGGCCCTGGCTTCCTAACAGATGTAGTCCACCCTCAAAGGGGCTTGCGACAAGGGGACCCCCTTAGCCCACTCTTATACAACTTCAGCCTTGACCCACTACTATGAAACGTGAATGCCCACCTCACTGGGTTCCATGTACCAGGCCAAGCCCCAGTCAAGATGATGGCGTTTGCAGATGACTGTGTGGTTAAGGTGTCTAATAAAGATGCACGCGCACTTGAAGCTCTCATCCAGGAGTATTACCGGGTAAGTAATGCTGCACTGAACGTTTCCAAAACCAAAATTATCCTCCTTGGTCAGTATCAAACCTGCTGGGCCCCAGCGACCAGTGCCCAGCCCGGTCCATCTGCTTGCACACGTGCTCGCCCTCCCAGCTCACCCCACACCACCCCACTGGTGCTCCCCTTCGTGCCTCGCCCTACCATAGGGCTGGTCCGCCATCTGGGCATGTGGGTGGAGGCAGGCGGGTACGCATCAGCAGTAATGAGAAGTTGTATTCTAGACAACGTGACGAAGTGCATCGCCTCCCTCAGAGTCCACCCTACTTCCCTTACTGGCAGGGTTGTTTTAGCCAACTCTATGCTCCTCTCCAAAGTCTGGTTTGGAGCCCACGCCATCCCCTTCTCCCCAAGCTTCTACAAATCCTTGTACGCCTTGCTTCAAGGATGGCTTTGGTTGGGCCGCCTTCCACCAGTGCGCCTAGATGTCATGTTTGGCCCTCATCATAATGGTGGCATGGGCCTGCCTGACTTCAAAGCCCATGCTGCCAAGATCCTAAGCACCTGGATTGTGGCCGTCACCGCCCTACGCTCCCCTCCCAACACTGGTCCTGTGCAGCCCGCTCCAACTTCTCCCGCGCCTTGGGCCTTAACAATCCATTGAACCCTCACTCCTTGATGAAATACCTGGCTTCTCACCCATCGGCCACAGGTCCTCACGGGACTAAAACCCACTACAAAGGAATCCTCCTCTCCATGTGTAGCGCTGAGTGGAGAATTCTTATTAGCAGACACACAGCCTAGAGAGGGTGCCCATCTCCTCAGTTCACACAAGAGGTACAGGGGCTACCCATCCAAAATGGCGTGATCCCCACACGGCCCCATGTCCTATCCAGAGTGGATTACCTGGACATGATGGACATCCCTTACTGCATTGAGACTCAAAAGACTATCTGGAAATATGCACATTATCCTCTGTTGCAGCCTCAAATCTGTTCCCATGTTTGGTGCTTCCTGAGGCAGGTGTACCATACAGCTGAGCGCTTTAACGCTTTACACTCATCCTTCGTCTTGTGTGGCCAGTATGGAACGCTGTTCCACCGCCTGGAGAAGTGTCCTACCTCTAAAGTGATATGGCGCGAAGTTCAACGTCTGTTTGGCCAGGATCAAACACATCCCTACAGTCTGTCGAGAGATATGTTTGCTTTATCAATGGCCTCCCCCTTTAACCCTCCCTCCATGCTCTGGTGGTTGCAATCGCCATGTGGACTATCCACACGATTGTCTTGGATGCCATCGTAGGCTCCATCCCCACCCTCCCAGAAGCTGTCCACAGATTCTGGTCTCATTTGGTGGACCACTTTCAGGTGTGGATGTTTGTATACCTCCCACTGCACCGCTGACATCTGGTCTCCTCCTGGTTCCCAGTTTGGTTCATCAAATCAGACCCTTTCCTCCACACGTGTTCAATAGTGGCTACAGCCCCTTCACACGTTCCCTCCCCCTCCCCATAGTGGCGTCCCCGCTGGCAACAACACACACACACACACACACACACACACACACACACACACACACACACACACACACACACACACACACACAACACACACACACACACACACACACACACACACACACACACACACACACACACACACACACACACACACACACACACACACACACACACACACACACACACACACACACACACACACACACAGAGATAGAGAGAGAGAGAGAGAGAGAGAGAGAGAGAGAGAGAGAGAGAGAGAGAGAGAGAGAGAGAGAGAGAGAGAGAGAGAGAGAGAGAGAGAGAGAGAGAGAGAGAGAGAGAGAGAGAGAGAGAGAGAGAGAGAGAGAGAGAGAGAGAGAGAGAGAGAGAGAGAGAGAGAGAGATACATCGCTTCTCTAGGGTGCCTTCCTGTTACTTTGTTTTTTCTTTCAGGTCAAATTTGGAAGTGTCCGTCCCATGGTCAGACTTCCTCAAAATTAATTTAAGATATAAATTTGGAAGATCCATCATCATTGAAGCTGGATTCCTTTTTTAGGAGGGGGTGGAGAGTGAGATTGCATGGTAGTAGCCTGAAGAAGATTGACTGGGGAGAAATGCAAATCTTATATAAGTCACAACATTTGATACCTTATCAAAGATGAGTTAAACCTAATAAGACTCAGCACTAGTCGCGTTAGCCTGGCTGACTAAGTAAGGGCCAGTAAATCATGGAAGCGGCCATTGGAATGGACTTTGGAATATTGAGAGAGGTTACATTTATAAAAGAAAGCCATGAAAATATATAAAATTGGCAAGAAGTCTTTTGAGACAAGAATCACTGAAGGAAGAAATAATTTTGCATAAAACATTTGTGAGAGAGCTTCGCCTAACACTCTGCACATGTTAGGCATGGTCTATGTGGGAAAAAATGCTGATAGGAAGTGAACACACGCGCCAAGTAGAGCCATCTGGGGTATATGCCTTTTGGGAAGCTCTTTTTGCAGGCTTTTCAAAGAGTGAGGTGGAGAAAAAGGATACAACAATCTTTTATTACATGATTTTTAAGGCCCAAAGGAATGTGCAAGTCAGTGTGAACTGTTTGGGAGCACACCAGAGCCTAACGAGTGAGTGAGCACATAGTAGAGGCTATATGGCCTAAACTGGATCAACTGGAGCAATATCAGAATTTGATGCAAGTGTGGAAGCCATGTAGGCTACCAAGAGTTCAAAAATAGAATTGATAGCAAAACCAAAATTAGCTACACAGCCAGCGCAAAAGGAAGAAATAAGGCAATATGAAGGGAAGGCTTGAAGTAATGAAAAAGGAAGTTTGGAAGAAGATCACTATCTGATGAGAATTAATGCCAAACTAAGATTTCTCTAATTTAATAGCCATGTGGCCATGAAAATTTAATGAGGCATTTGGAGGTTGATCGTGTTTGATCCATTGGGAAGTTTTCTAGAAGGAGCTAGAAACAAAAAGGACAGACCTAGGTTAATTGAGTTCTGATTGAGTCACATATGGCCTGTAAGATGAACCTTCAATAACTGTTGAGGCATAACTAGTTGAATACCCTGTGAAAGTGAAGGAAGTACACCTGAATTGACATAGTGAACTATTGGAAGAATTGATCCTAAAGAAGACACGTCTATCCTGGGAAGAAATGCTACTGAGGTAGTAATTTTCTTTTGAGGATTGTGAGAAATTGGATATTGTGATCAAAAAGGAAAGATACCCTCCACTATATCCAGTTAAGGTGGGGGAAGAGTTGAATGGTTGACTGAACCTAAATTGCCAAGTAGATTTGTTAATAAGTAAAAATAATATTAGCTTACGTCTAATTTATTATATCATGTGTCAAACATATCTGAAATTAAGAGCTGAAACATTCTAAGTACAAACAAAACTTAATGATCTGTGGCCTAGCTGTTCCACCTTTTTTATTCAACTTGAAACATTAGCTCAGGGGCTTTGTTGGTCACTTTAAAATTAGTTTCTAGTGTTGACTAAGTTACAGTTGAATTAATTACTAATTAGTGGCATGAACTTCCTTATTAGTGATTCCGTTGCTCAAGATGAGCGATAATTTGGCTAATTTAAGAAGGGTCAGAAGAAACGCTGTCTTGATTTAATTGTGTCTATGAGACACTGTCCACGAGGCAGATCAGGGCTACAGCGGGAAGCCTAATAGTTTGTAGACCCACTGAAGTTCTTCATCATAATCTGCTAGTTAAGTGGTGATGTAAGGCGAGATGTCATTGTAAAGGTGTTATCAACATCAAAACCTATAAGTACTCTCTAAATCTAGACAAATACAAAAACAATATTACAGAATTATAATCTTTTGATAGTTTTAAATATACAAAAACATTTATATGTATTATTTTTCATGTATTAAGTCAAGGAGTTACTTGTGATCAGGAAGATCAGGGCAGGAAGTCGTTGTACAAAAAATGAATTGAGAATTCAGCTGCAAAGGCTTATCTTTTAAATGTTTATGCTTAATAACTATCACCACCTGGTTTATTATCCTCACACAATAGGCTTTCATAACTCTGAATTTAATCCCATAAGAAGAACCAGACCATCTGAAGTAAGCCAAAACTTCAACAGGGGGATGTGTTGGGCTTTTTAGAATGCCCACATACCTAGCTTGATCAATTATAACTATCTGCTTGTCTACTAAGGGATGAGGCCCACTAGTGAACGTGTGAATTATCATTGCTATCTTAACTATTGTTTGGCAGAATTCCCTAGTGAATATTAGCTAATCCACCAGATTTTGATCCACTGGGTGCTACCTTGTCAGGGGATGATCCTCAACATGAACATGTTATTCAGGTATCGAATTTTAGCATTGATAATTCAATTATCTTGTAGGAGCGTTTCAGGGGTTTGTCACCAATTGACTAAGGATTTGTTAGTTGCGAGGTGATTAATGAGCCTACTAGAAGCAACTTAAAAATTTTACCTTTTAGGTAACATGACCTGCTATTTATGGTTAAAGTTCCTAGTACCTAAGCAGGTTGCTGACCTAATAAAGGTGACACACTGAGGGTGAGCTAAGGCGTTGGGATATGTTTTTTAAATTTAACCAAGAAGAGGTCACATTTCTTGTCAGCGGCGGAATCAAACTAATCTGGTGAGGATGATCATTACTGTGTGTGACTCTGGAGGGGCAATT
The DNA here is from genome assembly GCA_022478985.1 of Massospora cicadina. Lineage (NCBI taxonomy): Eukaryota > Fungi > Entomophthoromycota > Entomophthoromycetes > Entomophthorales > Entomophthoraceae > Massospora > Massospora cicadina. The sequence goes on along the minus strand of JAKSZP010014939.1, from coordinate 53,502 downwards.
CATCTGCAACAGCTGCCATTGTCAATTAATGCGCCAGTAATATAGTTGGGAGTAAAATTTCTAAAAAATTACTTTTATTTATTAATAAAGAATGCACTTTTAGGTAAATAAAGCCTTATAATAACTTCAGAATGTCATACATTTAGTGTATATTTCACTCTTGAGATTAGAGTCTGAGTGATAAAATATCCTTTGCTTATTATATTGCTTTATAGACCTCCATGGGCTCTGCTTCAAGAGATATAAGAAGAATTTCTAAACCTAATAATATGTTAAGGGCTACCAGAAGGAAGAGCAGAGGGAGAAGATCCCTAACATACAAGAAGTAGTTATAAGGAGTAGAAGGACCAGCACCAGTCTAGCGTTGGACCTAATATTCAACTTGTCAGTGATAAATTCTACTAGGGTGATAATTTTCATACTATCACCAACCCAATTTATTTCTATAAAAATATTATCAACAACTTATACAAAGCACATATTAGAAATATGTGGAGTTAACTGAAAAGCTAATGCGAGCCAACAACTGAAATATACATTACTATTCATTACTAAGAGTAAACTGTACTCTAAAAAAACTAACAGGCTCTCATCACAACCTTTTTCTCCAATCCCTCTGGTGCAGAGCATCTTTCTACAACTCATGCAAATGCCACCTTCACCCCACACAAATTTAACATTACCAACAAATCCCCCACATGCTTGCATTTCCACAGCAACTGATCATTTACTTTTTGGTTTGTGTCTTCAACATTCAGCATATCAGTCCATTCTGCTTCTAGTTATAACACTTTGTATTATTGTTAACGTGCCACCACTACTTCCATAAGTGAAAATATTTTCTATCATTCATCCAAGTCTGACCACTGCCAAATTACCCAATCATTACCATCTGAGTCTGACCACTTCCAAGGTGTGAAGATTTTACTTGATAATGATAGGGTAAAAATTAACCAATCATTACCACATGAGTTTGACCACTTCAAGGTGAAAAGATTTTACTCATTGATGATTGGATAAAATCATCAAATCATTACCGCATGGGTCCGTTTTGCCTCAAAAATTTTATCTTCAATCTGATAGGCCGAAAGCCTATATTACCTAATCTAGATAACTGAGCTTTACATTCTTTTGCCTTGAATATTGATGGTCTCAAAATCTGAACTAGTTTAAATAGGAAAAACTAGTATCGAGAAAAGGACCTTTTCCTGGTTTTGCCCACTTAAAATAATAAAAAACATAAAAAGTATAATAAAACATTATTTTTAATACTTTATTAAAAAGTGAGATTCTCACTCTGAGAAATTATTTGTGGCATCCATTGGCGGATACCACAAACTGGTGCTCACTACAGGGGTCAAATCCCCTGAATAATTTGATAAAGTATCAAGGCAATGGAGGCTGTCAACGTGAACAGCTCTCCTGAATTATGATTAGTTGCACTAGAAAAGCAACTAGCCAGCTCTTTCTCCCATTTCAAAGAGCTAGAGCAACGGCCGTTCAAACTACCCATAAAGGATAGATACACGCCGGGTGAAGGAGCATTGCTTCCTTTCTGTACACTTATGGAGCTGAGATGGATGGCGCCACTGACAAACAGAAAGTTCAGTACATCCTTCCCTGTTTAAGCCGCAAAGCCCAAGAGCTGATCGTTCCTCACCTAAATCCTCAGCCATCTGGCCAGATGTTAAGAAGGCCCTCTTAGCTGAATTCAGATCTGAGCAGAGCTTACACAGAGAAAAACAGGCTTTCTTGCGCCTTACCATGTACAAGGGTGAAACTCTCTTTAGTTTTGCTAAGCGGTTCTACCTCACTGCTTAAAGGTTGGCTACATCTAACCTGCTTACCCTGGATGACGCTATCACCGCCATCTTAATAGGGTTAGCTTCACAACCCTCTCTTGCCAGGCACATCATATCAGTGAAACGCCACCTTACAACCTTCTGAGATATAAAAGAGGCTTTGTTAGACGTCACCCATATTCCTTTTAGGAGCTGCAGCCTGTTGAACCATTGGAGGTGAGGCCACCTGTGCCTATTCTCCCCGCCAAACCTGCGACTTTGGTGCGACTTAAACTGGACATCCTTCATTCATGCAAAGCGGAGTTCCCTACTGTGGTTTCCCCTTCAGCTCAGTCAATAGGTGCGCGCTTTAAGGGTATATCCTCCAGAACTACTGGTATTGAAAAAATGCTGGTTAAAGCAAAGCTAATTACCCCACCTCTCATGGCTGTCTCCCCCATTTTAATTACAACCTTGCCCATGGTTGAAAATACCCCTGAGGTCAACTCTGAGGGGGTTACAATAATGTTGGGTACTATTTGTTGGGCGCTCCCGTGGAAGTGGAGGTCCCTGAACACCTAAACGCTGGAGGAGTAGATGAAGCCACCATACTTGAGGACACTTACCTCCATCAAGTTCTAGGGGAACCAGTCAATAATGATACTGCCAGTGATACCAATGAGGTGTTGTCTCGCCTCATTCGCCCTATCCAGCATGGCATACCATGAAGTCCCTCAAGGAAAATTACCCTGAGACCGTAGGCAGATTAGCCTCCAACCTCCATCTTAAGGAGGTCTTAGCGCTATCACCCACTTCTGGGGGGATACTCATGAAGGTTGAAGTGGTCATCCAAAAAGTTCAGGTGATGGCTATCTTAGATACTGGCTCCCCGGTGAACATCATCTCCTCCAAGTTGATAAAAAGATCCAACTTACACCTGACTTGGAGTACAACCAAGACTTTGGAACCGCCAGTCCTAATAACACCCGTGCACTGGGTGCTTACTCGGCCCTTCACATTCCTATTGGGAAGTTTATTCTATTGGCCCCCACAGTGGCTTTGGATAATAATGATTATGAGATGCTTATAGGTAAAAATTTTATGATCAAGTATGAAGGCATCATCAACATGAGGCAAGGGACCCTACCTTTAATGAACTACGACGTTCCATCAGTTTTATCCAATGAAGAACACCCCTCTTCCGCTTTGCCTTATGTCACCTCCAGGTGCAACACTAAGAAATCACACAATACAGTGGAGGCTAGCAATGGTGAACAACGAGTGGTTGACTCAAAAGTCACATCCCAAAACCCCTTTGATCTCTTAAGTGAGGCTGACTTTGAAGGAGAAGTTCAGGTTCCCAAAGTACAGCTTAAAAAAATACTTCTAAGCCTGTGGAGGCAGCTGTTTCTCATTCCAAGGTTCAAGAGAATCGCTTTTCCAAAAATGCTACCCCTCGCGGACCTTGGTCTAAACCTTCACGTACTAAGGATGTAGATTCTGAACTTATGTGTGGCCCCCATAGTCATTCTGACAAAGAAAAGAAAGCCCAAAAGCTACCTCCCAATGGAAAAACGAAGCAGTTGCTTAAGGCAAATGAGGACGCTGATGAATTTTAATAGAAGTAGAACTTCTTTAAAAGAAAAAAGAGGATGTTTACAAAATGCTGGAAAGTCTAGACAAGCATAAACAGTGACTAAAAAAGGTCAAACTGCCAATGAGCTCCGAGCTTTTCTACCCTCTTACCAAGTGTCAGATAGGGTTTTATATTACCACAATCGCACAACTCACCAAAGTGGCAAACTTGGATCAAACTGGGAGGTGCTATTCATCATCATACATAAGAGAGGAAATGAGTATTCCATAAATTCTTTGGTTACAAGAATTATCATCATATGGGTACACGGCTGCTTCTTACAACCCTACACCCCTCCCAACATTCTTGAGGGAGGCAATGTCAGACATTCTCTTTCTCAACTTAAGAAAAAGATTGTTGGAGGTATTAGGGCTCCCAAATCTGCTACCATGATTGGCTCATCTCCCGCCCAATCCTCAAATAATATTGTGGCTATTAATGATATGAGTACTCACAGCAAAAAGATCTTAGCAGATTCTTGGTGGAATCTTAACCATCAGAAAAACACGACTTATCACAAAAATTGGCTTTAAAAGGTAAATACTAATAATAGGATTACTCTGACTTTTGGTCAAATTCAAGGGGTTCAATATTGCACAGATCTGAACCTCCGCAAGGTGAGAAGATTTTACCCATCAATGATTGGGTGTGAGTTAACCAATCATTACCATCTGAGTCTAACCACCACCAAAGTGCAAAGATTTTACTCAATGATGATAGGGTAAAAATTAGCCAATCATTACCATCCAAGTCTGACCACCACAAAATTACCCAATCATTATCATCTGAGTCTGACCACCACCGAGGTGTGAAGATTTTACTTGATAATGATAGGGTAAAAATTAACCAATCATTACCACATGAGTTTGACCACCACTGAGGTGAAAAGATTTTACTCGTTGATGATTGGATGCAATTCATTAAATCAATACTGAATGGGTCAGTTTTGCCTCAAAAATTTTATCTTCAATCTAATAGGCCTTAAGCCTAAATTACCTAATTTAGATAACTGAGCTTTACATTCTTTTGCCTCGAATATTGATGGTCTCAAAATCTGAACTAGTTTAAATAGGAAAAACTAATATTGAGAAAAGGATCTTTTCCTGGTTTTGCCCGCTTAAAATAATAAAAAGCACAAAAACTATAATAAAACATTATTCTATAATTTTACTAAAAAGTAAGATTCTCACTCTGAGAAATTATTTGTGGCACCCATTGGCAGATCCCACAGGTGCTATTGCTGCTTCCAAATATATGTTTCTTAGATAGAAACATTCATCTAAAATACTATAGTTATCTAGAGGTATATTGCCACCTTTTTTCTACTCTCTACTCCTACCTCCAAGCTTAACACCATGGTTTCAATTATATATATACTACACTCCAGGATGAGATTATTGAAAGCTATATCTTTCTCAAATACATCAATTCACACCATTCTGACGACCCAAAACTCTTGCTATCTGCTTTAGTACACTTCTTTTATTCTATATAACTACTGAGGGTGCAGAACCCAAATTGAGCCTCCTGACACTCTCTCCCCCTCTGCCATGGTGGGGTGTGGTCCACCAATCCATACCCAGCTGTAAAAAGTTAATTGTTTTGTCATTCTGTTTTGTTCCAATTGTTTAAAGCCTCATTTTTGTTTATGTTTCCTTTACAATTTTGTTTAGTTTTGTTCTTTAAGAACTGGTAATTTCCTTCCCATAGTCAGCTTGCCTTAAGTATTAGAAGACATGATCTATGAGAACAAAGTCATCAAGTAACCTTGTTCAGCCTTATAAAGAATATATAGAACTGTAACCATAGTAGTCATTACTGTTGGTAGCATATATACATTTAGGTTGCCTAGATAGCTCTTATAAAGATATTATAATTTTTAATGTCACAATATATTTCCTGTAGGCAGGTTGACAAAGGGCATTTACTATTATAACAGCTAACATGAATAAAAGGGTAATATCTGTAGGATAAGCTAAGAAATATATTATAATGTCCATAGGGTCATTAGACATAACTTATATACATGCTTATATATACAAAATTAAAAACTATATAAGTGGAAAGATATTTTATTACATAGTTATAAGAACATTTTTATTAATTTTTAGATAACCTAATATTTTATATAAAATTAATGATTGCAATAAAACTTTGCAGGTAGCTCCTATAAGAAAATGACTATGATGACTTTCCATCACAAAATAGCTATAAAAATGATTTTACATGTATCTTTTCTTGTTTTCTAATACTTATTTTTAAAAAACTGTATATGATGATGAATAGTAATAATTGAAATATGTAAAAATTAATTTCAATTCTATAACTACCCATAATCTAATGTTATTAATACAAATCTATATATCTGCTTTATATAAAATACATTTTGATAAACTGATAAATGTGAGGATGCGTTGTGGCTCCCCCTTTTGGGTTGGTCACCACTAGTGCTAAAAAAGATAGAAGATGTGATATTTTTGCAATTTATAGTCTTATTCCTGATTTTTAAGCTTGGTTTATAGTCAATAATTTCTAAGTATACAAAACTTCCAAATTTTATAAATTAATTGGTTATCATCAGTATAAAAAAATTTTATATTACTTTTGGATAGTTTGAAAGCTTGTAAACTTTTTGTCTTAAAAATCTTAAATATATTTAGACAAAATTTATATCCGTGAAAAGACAACTTAAATACTTTGATTTTTAAATGACAGTTTAAAGCGCTTAAGCTATAAGGTATATCAGCTTTCCATTTCTATAGAGTATATGATATCCATTAACAAAAGTTGCCAAGTTAGCATCCTTATTATTGACAATATATCGTCTATCTTAGGTAATTTTATCTTTATTAGAAACCCTTTTTAATTCATAGACAACTATAGCTGTAAATCTATTATGTAAATTATTTATGGCAATTTTCTTGTTTAGGTAAGCTTTTGATAGGTGCTACTACTAAGGATTAAGCGTTATTTAACAGAATAGGGTTAAAAATTATATATAAGTATATAAATTAATAAATTTATATGATTTCTCATCTAGTGTTATATAGCTTACATTTTCTTTTTTTATTGGTAAAACTAACTTTGTGTGATAAATCTAACTTTTGGACTCCCATTTTTGTGGCTTAATGGTGCTGTGCGCAAGAAGTCAAACATTTAATAAGTGAATCAGTATAAGACTCATCTAGTACTAAAAAAATCAGTATAAGACTAACAACCTTTATTCTATCATTTTTAAGGGTGCCAAGTCGTCTTTAGGTCCTGTCATCTAGAGTGACTATCCTATGGTAAGTATAAAAGGACTTATTGAATTAGGCACCAAATATAGATATAAAACCTTGATATTTCTTTATTTCAGTATAGAATATTGGTTTTTATGTTACATATAGCAATATGAACTCATTATAAAATGATTAGTAAATTTATGGATAAAGGAATGTGTATTGAGAATTTGAGCAGGAGATGCATCTATATTATAGAATGACTTTGTAGTTTTTTTGACAAGGACAAAAAGTACGATGTATACAATAAATTATATAAAACTTGGTATACTTAAATTAATCATTGGGCAGATTCTTGAAGCTTACATTTTTACAGGTATGCCTTGTTTACTGCCTTGTGTTCCAACTAGTGTAATGGTCTCCTTAAATTTGATGCTCCTTCGTTTCAAATAGCAGGTTTTCAGCTTGTGGAATTTTGGGCTTAAATAAGTCCAATGGATTTTTCCTAGTTTTAATTTGGCCTTAACAACTTGCAATAACTTGTATAAAATAATTGATGAATTTTCTTTAGCCTCTTTTTTTCAGTATAGGCGTCAATTCTCTCAAGGGAGTCAATTGGTCAATATTCTTCTCATCATGTATGATATTTAATATCAAACATTTCCACCTTAAAAGTATATTGAGAGGGGACTACCAGAGTAGGAATCTGCTGAGTGTGCGGTTGATAGTCATTCCATGATATAAAGACTTTATTAAGTAGTTATCCCTGCATTTGTAGGCCATAGCTTATGGCTAACCCAGATGGAATCTAAGATTAATTCTTGGGGTGCTATAAAATTTTGATAGTACAAGAATAAATATGAAATATCAAAGTGGGTAAAGTTTTTCAGGATGCATTTTCTGTTTGGCCTTCTCTTATAACTGTTTTATCTAAATAAATCTTTGCCTCTAAATGAAGTACTATAATTTCTAAGCTAATCTTATTGCATTTTTTCATACTCTTCAGTATTATCACTGGTAACTTTGTGAGATAATAGAGCCAGGATGCCAGATTTTATTCTGTATAAGAACTTGAAGCGTAAATTTTTATGATATAATGGAAACTTATACTTCTAAGTCGTAAACACACTTTGAGATATTAGTTCCAGTATAATGGATCAGTAATAGCCATAATCTATAGAAATTAATCTAATGTACCATTTTCTCTTTCTACAAGACCATTAGTTGATGAGTTGTAGGGTGCTGAGAATAGTTATTGAGTTCTCATGCTCATAGTTAAGATTTTCACGACTTTTTAGGTAAAATTTCTCCAATTATTAGACAGAAGAACCTTTGGGCAGCCATGCCTAGTATATATATTGGTATAAAAAGCTAGTGGTAGCCTTGGTAGTCTGCACAGGACTGGTGAATGATTTGATTCACTTTGTAAAATGATTAATCTCTAAAAGGATATATTGATTTCATCCAGTATTTAAGCATTGGACCTGTCACAATTCTGATATAGCTGGACGATAAGCCCTAAGACATATGGCAGAATGGATGGAATCTGCCAAGTCTGATAGGAGTTATGATTATTTGAGCGCCTTGAGCTGAGGTGATAGTGGTTTGTTGGGGAATCGCCTTTATTTAGGCGATCATGAAGTTAACAAATGAAGGATTGCCAGAACTAATGAGATACGGCGGATTGAATTACTAAGCTATGGAGGCATTATCATCTGAAGTCTCTATGGTATAAGCAAAATGAGATGCTTTAGAAAGTTGGTTGTTATTAGTTGATAATAAGCAGAACAATAAGAATCCGCTGTATTGATTATCATAAAATAAAAGAGGGTTGTAGGAGCGAGTTCCCATATCTGTTTGAAGTTTAATCTGTTGTTTCAAGGATGACAATTATCACATTGTTGGTCCTAATTGCTCAGTGAGTTGAACTCTGTGCAAAATATTTCAGAATATATATTGATTAGCAATGATTTTATAACTGTGGTGCTCACTACAGGGGGCCCATTGATCAATTATAAAATGATAAAAACTCAGTTGCCAGCTATGTTGCATTCATGTTGTTTTGATAAAAATTTTACAAAACACACTGGGCCAGTTGCCTATGTGGAGATGAAACTGGCGTTGGATGCTGTGCAAAAAAACATGATGAGCTGCTCCAGGAGGTTTACTGCAATATGCTGCCTTCATTTAATCACAAAGGGAATATTCAAGGGTTCTTTAATTGATTTAAAATTGAGACTGAAGGAGCCTCAGATCAACGGAGAGTGAAACTGTTGATCTCTACCTTGGGTGTCGGAAGTGCTGATCAAGTCATCTGTTACCTTTCAGGAAGTTCCATTACATACCAAGCAGTCAAAGAGATGGTGCTGCAGTTTTTTGGCAGAACTGAAAAATGTCACAGCGGAAGGCTGAGTTTTTGACCATTGGGTTTCAGCGGAATGATACCCTCACCGCGTTTGCTGAGTAATTTACAGTGGAAGCTCAAATTATAATTGGGGCCAAAAATCTTATCCAAATCTGACGTGTGTATTGCAATGACTTCTGCTATGAAGCTATATTGTGAGTTATATAACGTTATGACCCAAATGTTGGATAAAGATGTAACATTGCTTAAAATTGTTCTGTTTTTGCACTGTATATCAGCAACAACCCTCCACCTAATACTGAGCAGAATCTTTTCACTATCACAGCTGAATCATCTTACTCGGGGAAGTTTGTCTGTCCAGTTCAGATTACACTAAGTTACCCTCAGCAGTTAGCCGTCCGCCCCATACCTGCTTATTGTCCCCAGCCCAACTATCACCCTAAACCTGTTTATTCTGATCACTTCCAGCCCAACTCTCAACGTGGTTTGTTTCACATTAATCAGTAATGTGGGCCCTATGGTGTCAGCTGTTTCAAATGCAGTCAACAGGGGCATCTGGCATGGTGGTGCCTCAATCAACAGGTCTCTTGTGTACAGCTGGAACAGTAATGCTAGGGGAAAAGTCAAAGCGGAATAGAGATGGGATTCTCTACCTCTGCTATACCAAACCCAAACGTCCCACCTGAACCCATTTTAGAATATTCAGTGGAAGTTCCCTTGAACAATGAGTCAATTTAATACCAGCAGCCAGTTGGGGGGTGAATGTTTTGACATGAGTACAGTCTGCGCCCATGGTGGAAGATGAGTCTAAGATGCAGGTCAAGCTGTATTCTTGTCAAATGTTTACCAAGTTTCCACTGAAAGTTTAACCCCTCCTCAGATGCACCTTTCTTGCAAGCAGTAAGCGTCGCTCTTCTGTTCAACAATATTATAAAAAATACCCCAGGATTGTTTAGGGGATTACGTGTTACCTTGGAAACATAGACACCTTAAATGTCCATGTTATAAACAGTTGAGAAGCATCTTACTCCAAACGTACTAACTGTGACCTGGTTGTAGCTAAGACCCAAGTCCATGCCAGCATAGATACCAGTGCCCCATCAATATAGTCTCCACCAAATTGGTGGCCAGGTTGACATTAAAACCGGATGTGGAACACTGTACGTTATACAGAACTTCTGGAGCAGAAAACACGATCTCTGAGGGAGCATACAGTGCGCTCCCATTGCCGTTTAGTTTTATTGTCATGGTAGCATCAGCCATAGTGTTACCAAATAGCAATTAAGATCTGTTAATAGGAACTGCCTTCTTGCGACACTATGGGGCTTTCATTGATATGACGGACGAGACTTTTGAGATATTGGGTCAGCAAATCCCAATTCACTTCACCTCTAGCGGAGTTCCATATGATCCGTTGTATATGTGGAATATCAATCTAGCTTATAGCGATGGAGTAATCCCTGTGAGCTACCATCAATTAAAGGGCAAAACCCAGGCCCTTCCCCAACAGATTTATGAATATCAAGGGCTGCCACTCAGAGCTGCTTGGCCTCTTTTTATTCCATCCAGGCATCAAGTTATAGTGAACACTGACTTGGTGATTGAAGTTCCAGATGGACTTTATGGGGAAGAGATTGTGCCATATCAGCAATTGCAGTTTGAGCCCCACGCGGCCCCAGGCATTATATTACCATGGCAGGGGAGATCAAAGTTTTACTTGCAAATCTACAAACGGTACCACTGCAAATCTGCCACCAACAAAAAGTGGCTTATTTACACTTAATCCCCATTGAGGAGGTTCTTTTGGTTCATGAGTTTGGGTCGCTGGAGGAATTTGTTCTGCCTTTCAAACCACAGCTCAGTGCAATGGCAGTTGTATTTTGTGATGAATTAATGGGGCTGTCAGAACAAGAGAAGGACTGGGTAATCACTTTATTTCAAAAATATAAAGAGATTTTTGCTGTTGACGCCATGATTTAGGATGCGCGCAGGAGTGGTTCATAGGCTGGACACTATTAAATCATCCTTTTATCAGGTCAAAGCTGATCCGCTGATAATGGGTGGTAGAAGAAGTAGTATTAACTGAGGAAATTGACAAGCTATTATTTCAATGGATGCTTGAACCTTTTAAGAGTCCATGGGCTTCTTCTGTTCTTTTTTTAAAAGAAAAAAGGTACTAACTGTGTAGTAATTGACTACCAAAAGTTCAACAGCTTCACCAAAAAGGACTCATATCCCTTACAGCGGATTGATGATGCTTTGGATTGGCTAGGGGGAGCCATTTTTTCTCAACATTTGACCTGATATCGGGCTACTGGCAAATCAAGTTTCCACCGGTGGAGCAGAAGTGTGCTGTATTCATGTCCAAAGGTCTTTCACCAACCCAGATGCACAAGGGCTGTGTAATGCCCTGGATACGTTTCAAATTTCATTGTACACTATTCTTGGGGGCCTAAAGCTGTAGTGCATTTTTTTATACCTCAATGACATTAATGCTTTCTCCCAAACCTTTTCTGAACACCTTAACCATTTAGAAGAAGTATTCCTCTGGCTCTCTGAGGCCAACATCAAGTCAAACCCCGAAAATGCCATTTCTTTAAGGACCAGCTGGAGTACCTGGGTTCATGGTTGATGCCACAGGGCTGAGACCTCAACTGGCCAAGGTAGAAGCTATTCAAAAAATGACTCTGCCTAATAGCAAGGGGATATGCAGGTATTTTTGGGAATGGTTGGATATTACCGGCGCTTCATCCCTAACATCATCTCTATTGGGGCTCACTATTTGAGTTATTAAGAAACGACACCATGTTTGAATGGACAGAACGTCAGCAAAGCTCTTTTGATACGCTTTATAAGGCTTTGACCAGTGCACTGGTGTTACACTAACCAAATAAAAAAAAGAGTACATTATTAAGATGGATGAATCACTTTCCACTGTAGGGGCAGTCCTATCCCAAAAAGACGAGGAAGGAGAAGAGCACCCCGTAGCATACTGTAGTCATAGCTAGAACATCCATGAGCGCAATTATACTGTAACTGAGCTAGAGTGCTTGGTGATGATCTACACTTATAAGCAATTTCAGGTGTAATTGCATGAAGTGAAATTCAAAGTGTAATGGATCATGCCTCGTTATGCTGGTTACAGAATCTTAAAGAGCCTCAAGGGCGTCTGGCCTGATGGGATCTTAAACTGCAGGCATAAATTTAGAAATTCTTCACTGACCTGGAGCAAAACACCAAAATGCTAATTGATTATTAAGATTACCCACGATTGCAGTTATGGCAGATCTGAGTGGTATAATGTTTGATAAGATGCTTAGCGGCAAATATGACGATTAACAGCCCCCAGTCATCAAGGTATTGGATGAAATAATGGCCAATACATTCCAGAAAAATGGGGAATTATATAAGAGGATAGGGGACACTACCATGAATATCAAAAGATCTTCCGCCCACCCAACCGTTATCATGAGCGCACATAGGGCCGTTGGGCATGGTGGTGTGTGCAAGGCATTGGAATTATTGCGGCCTTGGTATTACTGGGAAAGCATGAACTTTAATGTGCTTGATACTATCTCCTCCTGTCACCAGTGTTAAGTGGAAAAGCCGTTCCACCAGAGGACCTCATACCAGTTAGTGAAGCTGCACTTTGCTTGGCATATGGTTTCCCTAGATGTTGTTGGCCCTCTGCCAATGGGAGCTAACTGGCCCAAGTACATTTTGGTGGCAATTGATCACTTAACCTGGTGGGTTGAAACCAGGGCGATATGAGACTTAGGGGCGATCAAGGTGGCCAAATTCATTAAGAATACATTATTCAGCGGCATAGCTGCACTAAGTTCCTCCTTACTGATAATGGAACTAACTACATTTCTCACATCCTCCCAAATCTTAACGAGCTAATGACCATCTAAGAGGCTTTGACAACCCCATACCACCCCAAGTCTAACGAATGGTGGAGCGGGTCAATGGGACCTTAGTGAACATACTTATAAATTAGTAGCGGATCAACCCTCAGATTGTAGTTCTCTTTTGTCCATCGCCATTTTCGCCTATAATATCAGTTATCATTCTGCCACAGGGAAGAGTCCCTTCCAATTACTATATGAACGACACCCTTTTCTTCCAGTGCTGGTATACTTCTGTGTAGAAGATACTGGCGGAATGGATTTCAACTTTATTTGATGACTCTAGCTGACTACTAATTAAGTTGTCAACTAAAGAATACTTGTTAAGTTTAGCCAAGAAGATTTAGACTCAAGCTGCTGATCAGGTATGGCATAGTGGGTAGCCCAGTTTAAAGTTGGGGACATGGTTCTATTCCACAATCAACATGGTTTCAGGTGGAAGCACAATTTGGCCAATCTGGATTGGGCCATTTGAAGTTATTAAGAAGACAGGTATGGATGCATATACTATTAAGGACCCCATAAGCGGTCAGATCATCAACAGAGTGCATGCCAAGTACCTCCAGGCATATAAGCAATAGGAGCCTGATCATCCAGTCAAAGGGGAGTAATGTCAAGATTTTGATATGACTGGATGACAAGCCCTAAGAAGTATGGAAGAATGGATGGAATCCGCCAAGTCTGATCAAAGTTATAATTATTCAAGCGCCTCAAGCTGAGGTGATAGTGGGTTGTTGGGGAATCACCTCGAATTAGGTGATTGTGAAGTTAACAAATGAAAAATTGCCAGAACTAATGAGATACGGCAAATTGATTTACTAAGCTATGAAAGCAGTATCATCTGAAGTTTCTACAGTATAAGTGAGATGAGATGATTTAGTAAGTTTTTTGTTATTAGTTGAGAGTAAGCGGAACAGTGAGGATCCACTGTATTAATTATAATAAAATAAAAGAGGTTTGTAGGAGCGAGTAACCCATATTTATTTGAAGTTTATTCTGTTGTTTCAAGGATGACGATCATCACATAGTTGGTCCTAATTGCTCAGTGGGTTGAACCCTGTGCAAAATCCTTCGGCATATCTCTTGAATACCGCCAATTTTATAACAGGACCTATGATATCTAAACTGATGGTTGATACAGCGGTTGATGGGTCACTTCATGGTACTTGTAATTTGCCTTATGCAGTGTTTGTTTTTACAAGGTATGCAAGCAACCAAGACTTCTACTACAGATTCCAGTTAAACGGTCAAGGCTATTCCTGACCACCAAATAGCCATAGATTCCCCTAAGGGGGATACTAAGGCTAAACAGGCGGGTTGCAAAGGTAATGACCCTTAAAAAACAACTAAATTTTTTTATTTTTTAAATTTAGGGTGAGGCATTAATGATTTACGCCTGATTTAGTAGTAGCTATTATTAAATACTGAATCAAAGGTCAATAAAATTAATTTTTTATTAATTTCAAATTAAAATTTTTTTGAGACGTATCAGAATCCCAAAGGACTGTTTAGAATGGGTTTAGAAGTTAATTTTGAGGTTCAAAATTCTCAGTCCTGGGTCCCCAAGCGCCAATCTGTCCATAGACTTTACAGGAACTTACCAAGCGCAATTCTCCAGTTACCCTTCCTTAAATTATATAAACTAGCAAGTGAAGGTGCTTAGTAAAACTTCATTTTCTAGAATCACCTAAATAATTATATAATCTGTTTTAATTTTAAGATTTTAAAATCATTTTCTTTTAAAAATTAGAAATCTGGCACCATGGACATCATGAAGGACACCCCAGAGTAAAAATAGTCTAGCACTTATGTGCTGCCACTCCTTAAAGACGAAACCAAGCTGATAATTCGCAGTGTAGGAATCTTTATAATAGTGTTACCTCCTGTAGAAATCCAGCGCTTACATGCTCATTGGTGCTGATGCCGCTGGTTCCCACAAATGTTTTGATAAAATTTAATAAATTTTCACTAAGAAAAAACTTGAGTTTTTAATAGTTTTAAAAGAAACGTGGGGCAAGAAAGTAAAAGTGGCACCCTTAATATCTGACAGATCTGTGTTTAAACAGTATTGCAGGTTGGAGGGAACTTACTAGTAAGTTTGGTATGGCTTGTTACTGTCCAAATTAGGAAATATGACATATTAGCCTATTAAAGCTCAGAGCACTCACTTTGCCTGGGCTGTACGACAGGTGGGGAATTAACAGCTGGCATTACATACCCATGTGGTGATGCTTTAATTGGCTTTAGCCAATCCCCGTTCACAGAATATTTTACACCCTGAAGGACCCTTGTCACGCCTATAAAAGGGGGTAGTCCCCCAATATAGATGCTTTGAAGGATCTGGTTGAGGCTGGGGGAGTACTGCCCAATAGATGCCCATGGTCTGTTACGTGGTTGGAGTAACATGACTGCTCAAATTATGGTTGTTGCCCAATTACTATTTAGAATTGCGTTACACCAATTTGTGGGGTTCCACTGAAAATCAACCAGGGTCTTTTGGTCAATTTTGTCATTATTATAAGAATCGCTTTAGATGCATTAGAAAACTTGTAAATGGCCGATGCTTCCCTATATCAGCTTATATTGACCCAGGACATTTTTCCTTTGCAGTTGCGAGGGCAAATGTATGACACCTCCTAAGATTCCTCTATAGTCACCAGACTCATAATTTCATTTTTGAAGCTCTATCCTTTTATAAGCCATAGATTTAGCCCTGTCAGCAAACCCTCAGAGTAAACATTAGAAAGTGATGCCCACTACCTCAGAATTTCTTAATAGAATTAATCCTTGACCTTTGGAAGTTTATATGTCTCTTCCATGTCTCAAGGTATTGTGGGCTTCCATTATTACTGTTACTATTCAAAAATGTCTTAAGTAAGGTAGCCAGTTAGTTCTGACTTTCTTATAATCCATCAAAACTTTTTATTATGCGCATGTAATTTAAAGCAACATTTAAGCTGTTTCATCTTCATCCTCCAAGAGTCTAGCTTTATGGGTAGGTTTTGTAGCTGCTCAGCTTCACTGTTGTCTAAATGGAGTAGGTAAATTCTTGTCAGTCTATCTACATTCATGTATTGTCTCCACCCAATGCAGAATAGAAATTTTTTAGTGCTGAAGTTTGAGAGCCCAACAGGTTAGTATTCCTGTTGGATCTATTTTTGCAGCCACTTTTAGTATCATGGTCTGTAAAAACTGCAAAGTTTGTACCATACAATAAGGGTCAGAAATGTTTCACTGTAAGGAGAACAGCTAGGCTTTCTTTCTACATGACACATTAATTATATTCATCTTATGAGAACTTTTTGCTGTAATAAGTCTATGGGTGGTAAATGTTTTCATCATCCACATTGAAATAAAATGTCTCCTAAAGCTAAATCAGAGGCATCTGCATATAGTATAGGCTTCTTATAGTCAAAAAGTAGTTAAATTTGTCCTCTTTTATTATTACTTCATGGCTTGCTTGTAGTTATTTGCTCTAATCACCACACAATAGGGGTTTATTGACGAGCATATGGACTAGAAGTTGGGTGAGTTGAGCATAATTAGGTATGAATTGATAGTAGTATACCATCATTACTAAGAATACCTGCATATCTCTGTGGCTCTTTGGCTTAACATCTTGGAGATTGCTTCAACCTTTATAGTATTTGGGTTAAATTTCTTCCCATGATATGGCACGTCCTAAAAAGTCCAATTTTGTTGAAGAAAAGAAATTTTGCAGAATCTTTAATGTAGTCTCACATAGTCATTAAAACTGAGATAAAGTCATCCAGATGTTTTTGTAAAGGGTTTTGAGAACACTGTTATGTCATCCAAGTAGTGGATCACTCAACTCAGTTTAAAATCTTGTATCATGTGCTCCATCAACCAGTAAACTGAGGCTGGAGTGTTGCATAATCCCTGGGGGGCTGAGCTTCTGTTTAATTCTTCCATACATATCAAAACGCATTTTTCTTGATCCTTGGGCGATAGTTCCATTTGCCATTAGCCACCAGAGAGGTCCTATGTGTTGAAGTAATTTTATCTAGAGAGTCAGGCCAGAGAATCATCATTTCATGGATTTGAAATATGTGCTTCTTTGCGAGGCTATTAGCCTCCTGTACCCCATCACTACTCTGTGACCACCATTCTTTTTCGTTATAGTAACAATGGGGAAGACCTTGGACTTTAAGAGGCACTATTAAGCCGGCATCTAATAGTTGCTTGGTTTAATATTAATGTTTTGCTCCTCTATCTTTTACTTCATATATGACTTCTGTTGTATTAAGGTTGAATATCCCCCATCAATACTATGTGTCCAGTCTTTTATGTCTCATAGTCAACAACTGACGTGTAGTAAACATCTTGATAACCTAAAAGTAATTAATGCACTTTTGTAAAATTTCTCCTAATTTACTTATTGGATATTTGGACCTGAGGATTGAAGCAAATTAAATTGTTGGCGGGTAGGCCAAATCAGGGTGAGTACCAGTAAAATGTACCTTGGTAACTTTATTAATGGAATTAATTGACCCTTCCCAATCTCTTGATGTTTCTTGACCAATATATCTTGATTAGTCAGGCTTCTAAGTATTAGCTCAATAGGCCGTTCATAAGCTGGGTTGATTACTACTGGTAAAACTCTTGGTTAAAATCTGTTAACTCCATTGACACTAGTGATATTTAGAAAAGGTTTTGGGTATAATCAGGTTTATGTTGGTAAAACTACTCTTTGTTTTTTTGATTTAACTTTTACCTCCTCAGTAACATATAATGGTATGCCTTCTAATGCATCTACAGAGCTTAAGAGCTTTACATAAATCTTCCAGATATATAATATTGTAATGTAAAATCAGAACAAAAGTATTTAACCATACAATACTATTCCTCTTGCTTGACACTTTATTGTTCTGCATGAGTAGAAAATCTTAGTTAGGGAGAGATAAATAATCGTATTTCAGATTAATGAGTCCTTCATATTTAACATAAATTGCATTTTAATAAAGATATCAATTAGTTTTTTTCCAGTGGTACTGCGGGAGCTGAGAAAACTAATTTTCTAATTCACATTGGCAGGGAAGAATATGCACCTATCACCGTGGTATTGTTCAGACCATCAGTGATATAATCTTGAGTGTATTTAAGGTTAGGGAGAGTTAGATGTTTTGATGAGACATGGTGAGACAAGTTTGATTAAAGATCCCATATCCTAGATAGTCATTACTCTGGCCTTATGAATAACTACTTCTAGTTTGATAATAGTTCCTTCAAAATTTAATGGGAGGGCTAACACATCTTTAGGTCACAACAATGCATTAAGCTTTTGGTCTTTCTCAGGATATTTTTTTAATCTTTATAAAAAATTTAGGAACTTGATTTGAGTCAGATCAACAGTTTAAGGTACTGATCAGCATCGCTGGCAACATCAGTTATTCTGTGGAACAAATTAATCTGAGTGAGATAAGTATCATCCAAAAACTGAATGTTGTTGTTATTATTGGAATTTATGTGATTTGGAATGGCGAGCTCAGCAGGCTTACCATGATGTAATAAAACTGTTATCATACCCCTTTAAAGTCGTTGTTATATTTTACCCAATTTCTGTAAGATTAACAATTGGCAATGTTTTTCTTCATGTGCTTTAAATTGGTTGGCTTTATATGTACTTGTACATAATCCACCACCCCTTTACCTTCTTGGAAAGGGCAGAGTCTTCTTAAAAAACACTTCTTTGATTGATTATTCTTCTTACAGTAATTACTTTTGGGTAATACACCTTATTAGACTTTGCTTCCTCCACAGTATCCAATCTGGGTTTTGTGGAAGTCTTTTGGGGTGTATTTGGCTTGTGTATATCAACCATATTGAACAGGTCTTCATATATGCCTAAGACAGAGTCAAAGCTTTGTTTGACAGACATGATGTGCATGGCTAGATTAAGATTATTATGTAGACCAGCAACATTGGCAGATATGGCATCATCCAATGTACTCATCTTTGAGATCATCAAGGTTTGGGCCTCAACAAAGAAGCAATCTTCAAATGTAGCTAGGTTTTCATTTTGGCATAACGCAATTCTCATGAAGGCCTGTCTCTTTATTCTCAAGCTTTACTAGAGACCAAATTCTTTTTAAGCGCTTTCTTAAGTCACTCCAAGTATTCAGGTCGTCCATGTTAGGTACCATAACCTCTTGAGCATACAGATATAAGGAGTTAAAATATGCTTACCTATTGATGATCAGTCACATCTTCCATTGTGGCTTCATATATGTAGAGGAAAGATGCGAATTCCCTTTGCCAGGTGTAAACTTGTCCTTGAAGTTAAGTTTAAAGGTAATGGCTTTCAATAAGTGACGGTGTGTACTCTGAAAACTTTAGACTAAGTAATTTTTGTATGTTTTTCTCTTTTCACCTTATGAAAGAGTTGATGTAACTGATTTCGCAGAGAAATAGAAGTAGCTCCATTTCCTCTAGATTAAGTTTTTTTTGTGACATCCAGCATACTGATTTTTATCTTTTATTAAAATTATCATTCTCCAAGTTCTTAATGGATGTTAAACACATAACTTTGTTGATGAGAGGATGAGGAGTAAGTTCAAAATAGTTTATTCTCATTCTTTAATACGCCACTGCTTTAATTCAAGTACTTTTTCATCTGTTGGCACTCAATGCTCTGAAGGGGCTTGTAAGTCTTTGCTTTCAGCTCTTCTGTAAGAGTATTATATCATCAATCAGCTTCATTGAGGCGGCGGTTGATATGGTTAAGTTTCTTATTAACTAGGTGTTTTGGCACTCATATGCTCTCAAATTGCGGGATTCAAGGCATTAGAATGAATAGACACTTGAGTCACATGGGATGCCAGATTTTGATCACTAAGGGTTTAAATAGCATTAAGATTTTAAGTTACTTATTGGGCCTCAGTGGTTTGTTTGGTCTTAAGCTCATCAATTCATTATAGAGCTTGCTCTAGCTAGACTTGAGAGATTATCATATTTTTCCTTATTATGATGGCTATTAGAAGCTTGAGCCGCCATTCCACTATAGGCTTTAGCGTCTTGTCTTCAGAGTTTTGGGCGAAGGTGTTGAGTAAAATTTTAATCTTTTTGTTTGACTCCATAATGTCCTTTCTGAGAAGCTTCATAGCTATCACCAATTACTTAATTTCACCAGAATAGATTTTCTTTATTTGGTTATGCGCTTTATATGTATTAGTAATTTTCTTTGATCAGTCAGTGCACATCTCCTTAATTTGAGTGATAAATTATATAACTTTTTGTAGGCTAACCGCAAGGCCTCTTGGGATTATTATGATGATTGAATTCCTTATTTTAAACTCCTAATAGGTGCAAGATATGGTGAAGCGCTAGATGACAAACTGTATGAGTAGTGAAATAGATTCACACTTGAACTGTATGTTTTCTGGAAAAATTTGATTCATATATGTTCATGAGAGTCCTATTCACGGCGGATGCCCTATTGCATCTAGCTCTTTCTCTTGGGTTAATGAGTCTTTAAATTATGTCTTAATCTTCTTTATTGTAAATCAAGGTTAGATTTGAAAATAAGAATCTTTATTGAATTTCTTATACTTCTTCAAATATAATTTAAGTAATTTCCATTTATACATCTTGTCCACAGTTTCCATTGTGCACCCAATGGTCACACTATCAGTTAAATCTTCTTTCAAAGCGCGACCAATTAGGTCTAAGTATCATTAAGCATAGGCTGGCCTCTGTAGTGAGTACCAGTCTGAATGGCTTCCATATGTCATGCTTTTGCGGTGCTGAGCCTAAGAAAACTGACAGTCATTACTTAAAGCAGTCTAAGACTTACAACAAGTACTTTATTTATTTGATGGGGTCAATTTATGCTTAGGTCCCATCAGCTAGAGTACCATCCTATGGTAAGTTCAGAAAAAAGACTTATTGGAACCAAGTACTGAAAGAGATATATAGATATAATGGCGTCCCTTTATTTCAGTTTAGAATAAACTTTTTATGTTACAAGTAGCTATACACCCCATAATAAAAAAAGGAAAAAATAAAATTTATATTTGGAGGAATCGTGATTGGTGGCTCCAGGTCAAGAGCAACATTTAGATTGTACAATGCCTTTGTAGCATATTTTGGTAAGGAGAAAAGATATGTTGCATACATTAAATTGAATAAAACTTGGTATAATTTAGGTTGATCATTGAACAGATTTGTGATTCTTAGCCTTTTGTGAGTATGTCTTAATTTACTGCCTTGCGTGCCACTTAGTGTAATGGTCGTCTTTATTTATAAAAGCTTCCTTTACAATAAACAGGTTTTATCTTGGGGTCTTTGGGCTCAGATCAATCCAATGAAGTTTTTTTGGTATTAATTGAGCCTTAATAACTTTCTGTATTTTGTATAATTTATTGATTGGATCCCTCAAACCCCTTCTTGATCTAGGCATCAATTCTATTGTGGGATTAATTGGTCAATATTATCCCATTATGTCCAATAATCAGATATCTGACACTATGTAATCATTTAGTCAATATCTTATAGATAGGTTGTGTGAGTTTAGCAACTTTATAAAGGCATTCTAACACTTTTAGTACTTATAAAGACTTTATGTAGTTTGAACCCTTAAATTATTATTTATTTCTTTAGGATTATCATTGTAGACCTATTGGTTTATTCTCAATTTTATGAGTACTATAAAATTTAAAAACTATATGGCATGTACTAAGTCAGATAAAAAAATATCTGTACTAGTTAGAGTAAGTTTAGTATAGTAAATAATTGACAGTTCTATGTAATTCATCACCCAATAGTATTTTTTAATTATATAATTCAACATATGCTCATCATAAAAACCAAGTACTATAGGCCAGATATATATAATGTAGATAACATTTTATAAATCACTTGTTATAAACTTTTTAGTGTATCATTAGCTTGATGGTACACCAATCTATATTGACTTTTCTCATTAAAAAACATAATCAATTTAAATGTTTTACAAGTACATAGGTCCTCTATATATTAAAAATGATGGTTCTTTATATAAGTTTGATCTATAAGTTTTAAATATATAAGTTCTTTTTCCTCTTGGCATTACTTTATGATTTAATTTAATAAAATTAAAATAAATAAACTTTGAAACTTTTCTTTCTCGTTGAAAACACTTTTGCAACCTATTCAATATAAGACTAAATCTAATTTGATAATCTCACAGAGGAGATTAGTCTGCGCCCATGTCAGGGAGCAGTTGGGCAAGCAAGGTAAGAGGAGCAGGTGGTAGGCCCGCGGCCTCCAACGTTCAAAAACGCCCTGGAGAATCTGGTGGAATAGACAAAAATCTCAAAAACTGGCGGTCACAATTTCCCCGGAGATACTCACATGGCAAGCACAATGCAACCAGTACATCAACACGCCACACTCCCAGCCACTTTTGTCAGTGGAATTTGGAGTCCGTGTGTATCTAGACATCCAAAAAACGGCCTTATGGGAAAAATTTTGTGAAGATGTACACAAAATTTTTCCCAACCACAGTGTACATTGCACCTCACTCCATGTCACGTGGTTGGCTGGACTTAGGTTTTGAAAGCAAAATAGCAGCAGACAAGGCTGCAGCGGTGCACATAGTGGTCAACCTCCCTGAAGGGCAATGGGTCATCAAAACCAAATGCACCACATTTGACAAAATCAAACCAAAATTTTCCTCACGTTTGACTCTTTGCCTACTATGGTAAAACGTGACATTTTGGAGCAACACCTGAAAGATGGTCTCGCCATATATGGAGAAATACAATCTTTTGAAATGCAACGCTTCACGCTGATGCCACACCTGTGCACCGGCAAAGCCATCGCAGTTCTGACCCCAACTGAGGAGATTGTGAAGGACCTAACCCAGATCCCGCATTCCACTTTTATTGATATCGCAGGGCATACCACCCACCCATTCTGGGTAACCGTGGACAGCGCCCCCCATTTGCACCCACTGTGATGCGTTTGGCCATAAGGCACACGCATGCCCCATCAAGGAGGGCGTCACATTCCAAGAGCACCCCTCAGCAGCCATGGCCAGCGGAGAGGTGCACTATGAACCAACTGCAAGCACCAAGGAGGCCTTCCTGTGGGGAGCACAAGGCTGCTACCTATTGGTAAAGCCCATCTCCCCACAGGAGTGGAAGAAGGTCAAGCAGGCCCATAGGGCCGCGGCCAAGGAAGCGGCCAAGGCCACCACCGCCATCCCACACTCACAACGCCAGGAGGACATGGAGACCTTCGTGGCAGAAGTGACTCAGAAATTCATCACCCAATCAGATTAAGAAGCCCATGCTGAGCAGGCCACTCAATCTAAGGATCTGATAAGAGATTCTATCTCACCCAATCGCTGCACCCAAGCTCCAGTCAAGACTGACTTGGGACCTATCCCAACTGAAAATTTTTTTTGACCTGCTTGATGGTGCACCAAACTCATCCGCACCACAAAAATTCATCTGACGTTGGGAAAACAAAAAGCGAAGGCCAAAGCCAATGCAACTCTTTCCGCAAAAATTAACAAAAACCCTGATAGCGTTGCTGCTAACACCCGCGCTGCTGTGATAGCCTGTGGGACCTGGAAGAGGCTGGTGGGCCCGGGGCCCACCCCCTCACACCTAAGGTGCGATGGGGGAAACCTTCACTTTAGGGACATTGAATATCGCCAGACTCAAGGCCTCCCCATCCTGGGCTAGGAAACTGAGTTTTTTACAACACAATTTACCCATGGATATCCTGGCCATCCAGGAGTCCCACTGTCCACGAGGTTCCGAGGAAGCTTGGAAAACAATGCTCCTTCCATCCCTATCCTTTTGGTTGAAGCACTGTGGGGTGCTATTTCAGAAAAATAATTTTTTCAAATTCACATCCTCATAAACATTCCTAAATGGCTGAGTGCTCGTCGTCACCTTCTTGTGGGCTGACGTTGCACATGAAAACATCACATCTATGCCCAAACGGTGCACGCGAGTGTCAGGAAATTTTCTTGTCAGTCAAATCCCTCCCGCTACCCCCTGATTCTTTCCTAGTTGAAGACATGAACTGTTGGCTAACCTCACCAACTGACTGGTGGCCTCCCTCACCCCACACCCCACAGGGTCACATAGAACTACGCGTTCTAATTGCCACCCTTGGGTTAATGGATGCACTGCCACAACATGCCCCACTGCTTGAAAACATGACGCGTCCCCACATCCACAATGGCCAATTAAGGTCCATGACCTGCATCGACCTTATTCTAATGCTGGCGAAATTCCAACCCCACATCTCCCACTTCAAAACAACGAAAATGGAATTCTCCAACCACTGACTGGTCTCGATAACCTACCACTTACCCATCACAGTTGCAAAGGCCCCACATTGGTGCAAATTCTGCCCCCCTGAGCTCGTGTCACCAGTTTTTCCATGTGGGTGGAAGAGGCAACATTGGCAAAATTGTTTGTTGCACCGTTTTGCGCGGACCCCATTTCCACATGGGCAACTTTCAAAGAGGACACCATCCGCCACTATCGCCATCTCTCCTCCAGATGCTCACGAGCCACATTGGCGGTTATCTCGCGCGCTCTGGCAGAATTGGCCCACTTGGTTTCCAACATTCCAGCCACAGGATACAGCCCTGCATGGGGCTGGAAGTGGGCGGAGGCAGCCGCCCACCTCAACGCACTCGAAAGGCAACACAAACATTGGGTTTGTGTCCAATACAGGGCCACACACATCACTAAAGGTGACAAGTGCACCGCATACTTCTTTAAAAAATTTTCGCACCATGCCAGAGCGTTGCCTGCACACAGGTGCAAAGATCAGATAATTCCATTGTGGACACACTGGCTGAAGTGGCAATCAAAATGCAAAAATATTACTCTGAGTTATACCAAGCTGAACCAATTCAGCTGGCTGAAATGGCGGAATTTCTTGACTGAGCTCATATCCACACCATTTTCTTATACCCGGAAATAATGAATTTAATTACTCTGACCAAATTATGGACAGCCATTCACGGTGCACCAAACTGAAAATGCCCAGGCCCAGATGGCATTCCATATGAGCTCTACAAAAAATATTTCAAATATATATCCCCATTGCTGCTAGCCTCACTTAACCAAAGCCTGTTGGAAACACGCCTCCTACCAGGAGGACATGAGGCCTTTACTGTCACACTCTTCAAGAAAGGGGATAAGCTTGACTTAGCCAACTGGCGCCCCATTTCTCTAACTAACACAGACACCAAAATTTAACAAAAATCATGGCTAACCATTTAGGGACTGTACCATCTGCAACCATCTGCCACCATCTCCCAGAACAATTTGGTTTCATCCCCAGAAGGTCAATTTGGGATAACGTGCACTCTGTGGCTAATGTATGTCAGTCCACAGCCTCTGGGGCACTGGTATTCTTAGACCAATAAAAGGCGTATGATAGAGTAAATTGGGAATACCTAAGGGCCTGCCTCCATCAATTCCGCCTACCCCCCCGCTTCATCAACTGGGTAATGCTGCTCACGGAATCTGTGACAATGGCAGTGCGTGGCCCAGGCTTCCTAACCAAAAAGTAGTCCGCCCTCAAAGGGGCTTGCGACAAGGGGACCCCCTCAGCCCACTCTTATACAACTTCAGCCTTGACCCACTACTGCGAAATGTGAATGCCCAACTCACTGGGGTCCATGTGCCAGGCCAAGCCTCAGTCAAGATAATGGCGTTTGCAGATGATTGTGTGGTTGGGGTGTCTAATAATCAAGATGCACGCGCGCTTAATTCTCTCATCCGGGAGTATTCCCAGGTAAGCAACATGGCACTGAACGCTTCAAAACTGAAATCATCCTCCTTGGTCGGTTTCAGAACTGCTGGCCCCAGCAATTAGTTCCCAACCTGTCCCATCTACTCGCCCACGTCCACGCCTTTCTAACTCAACACACACCGCTCCAGTGGTGCTCCCCTTCGTGCCACGTCCTACCATAGGACCGGTGCGCCATCTGGGCGTGTGGATGGAGGCAAGCGGATATGCTTCAGCAGTAATAAAGTGCCGTATACTGGACAACGTGACGATGCGAATTGCCTCTCTCAGAGCCCACCCTACTACCCTCACTGGCAGTGTTGTTCTTGCCAACTCTATGCTCCTATCCAAAGTATGGTTCAGAGCCCACGCCATCCCCTTCTCCCCAAGCTTCTTCAAATCCCTGTATGCTTTTCTGCAAGGATGGCTTTGGTCAGGCCGTCCTCCACCAGTACGGCTAGAGGTCATGTTTGGCCCTCATCATCAAGGTGGCATGGGCCTGCTTGACTTCAAAGCCGATGCGGCCAAGATCCTGGGCACCTGGATCGCGGCCGTCACCGCTCCTACACTCCCATCCCAACACTGGTCCCGCGTGGCCTGCTCCAACTTCTCCCGAGCCTTGGGCCTCAACAATCCATCAAACCCCCACTCCCTGATGAAATACCTCGCATCACACACATCGACCACAGGTCCTCACGGTACTAAAACCCACTACAAACGAATCCTACTCTCCATGCGAAGCGCAGAGTGGAGAATTCGTATTAGTGGACATACAATCTAAAGAGGCCGCCCCTCTCCTCAGTTCACAAAAGAGGTACAGGGGCTACCCATCCATGATGGCGTGATCCCCATTTGACCCCATGTCCTATCCAGGGTGGACTACCTGGACATGATGGACATCCCTTATTCTACTGAGACCCAAAAGACTATCTGGAAATACGCACACCATCCTCTGTTGCAGCCTCAAGTCCGCTCCCATGTGTGGCGCTGCCTGAGGCGGGTGTATCGTATAGCTGAGTGCTCTAACGCTTTACACTCATCCTGTGTCGTGTTTTGCCAGTATGGAACGCTGTTCCACCACCTGGAGAAGTGCCCCACCTCTAATGTGATATGGCGCGAAGTTCAATGTCTGCTGGGCCAGGATCAAACGCATCCCTTCAGTCTGTCAAGAGATATGTTTGCTTCATCAATGGCCTCCCCCTTCCACCCTCCCTCCGTGCTCTGGTGGTTGCAATCGCCATGTAGACTATCCACACGATTGTCTTGGATCCATCGCAGGCTCCACCCCCACCCTCCCAGAAGCTGTCCACAGATTCCAGTCTCATTTGGTGGACCACTTTCAAGAGTGGATGTTTGGATACCTCCCACCGCGTCGCTGACAGCTGGTCTCCTCCTGGTTCCCAGTCTGGTTCATCAAATCAGACCCCTTCCTCCACACATGCTCAATAGTGGCTACGGCCCCTTCACACGTTCCCTCCCCTCCCCATAAGTGGCGTTCCCGCTGGTAACAAGAGATAGCATCGCTTCTCTGGGGTGCCTCCCCTGGTACTAAGTTTTTCTTTCCTGAGTCATATTTGGAAGTGTCCGTCCCATGGTTGGCCTTTCCCGCAATAAATTTAAATCTAAAAAAAATAAATAAACTTTGACCTTTCAACCATCAATATTACCTGATGTCCTTGAATTCTCCACCAGCTGCTCCAGTGTAGTGCAGAGACCTGACTTTTACCATCATTTTCCATCCAGTGGGGAAATGCACTTGGACTGGTTCATCTAACTCTACTAAATCCTTGGTCTACTTTGTTCCACATTAGAATCTCAACACCCAACATGCATGTACCCAAATGGTGCCCCATTATCCCCTGGTGCTCCCCCAAAGAAATATTCATTTTAGCCTTTAGGCAGACTATGGGATGTTATTCCCCATACAATTGTTAAGAATTTATCAAGCAAGCTAGGTGGTACATCGATGAATCCCCCTTGGGTTGGGACCATCTAGTACTAAAAAAAAAGCTAGCATAGGTGGTAATGGAGCCTGCAGATTCATTGACTTCCATTCCTACAAGGGGTATTTTGATCTAGGCTTCATATGTGAAGCTGATTCTGGCACTACGGTAACTGTGCCCCTGGTTTAACAGGGCACCCCTACCCACCACTCAGACCCAGAAGCCAGTGAACATCATTTTGGTGGTCCAGTTCTCAGGTTTTCCCACTCACCTTCCCCCACAATGCTCCATCAGGAGCTGATGGAAGGCTTGCAGCTTATGGTTTCAACACCATCCTACAACTTGAGGTCCCAATTAGGGTCACATGCCTCGCTTTGCCTTGACCGTTTCCTACAATCAGCCCTGATTTTAATAAAATCTCTTTGGCGATTCCTCCCCATGCTGTCATCTCCTCTGCCTGTCCATCTATACTGGGCCTGTGTGAATGGCGAACAGACTATCTGTCCGTCCTGTTTCAAGTTATATCACTCAAACGCAAATACCAATCCCTGGCTGCTTCCTCTAGCTCTGTGCCCTCATCTAATGATGTCAATTCTACCGCCAACCCCACTTTTGCCATGTGGGGTACTATCCTACCCCCTCGCTTGAAGCCTCTTGTTACAGCCAAATACAGAACAACCAATCAGGCCCTTCCCCGCCCAGTACTACAGATGTCCCACAAATCAAAACAAGTTTAAATATTAGTTTACCACCATGCTGCCACCAAAGCAAACAAGCCTAATCCATATCTCTTTTCTCAATATAATTAGCTAGAATTCTTGGGACTTATTGGTTGAAATTGATGAATCAGGCAATGTCATTAAGTACCTTTTCTACAAATTAAGTGGTTTGTAAATTATAATGGGACTCCAAGTAAACCTTCATCTAAATAGCCAAACAGGCAATTTTTGAACCTTTCTGCAGAACCATCAGCTTGCTGTTGAAGCAGTTGCACGCCATATTGTCATCCACTCCGCAAAGCTGTATACAAATCAGAGGCAATGCTCATAGGAGGTACTTCTCCTCCTGTTATCCCACCACTATCATCCCATAAATCAAGATTACAATGAATAAATTACACAAAGCTGCCAACGGCCTATCCAGAAAGTAATATGGTAGTGTGGAATCCTAAAGATAAGAAACCTGAACCAATATTGCAAAGTTATCAATCTCCTTGATGCCCGCATGAAAGCTGAAAACCTTTAGTTAAATATATCAGCGCCATTTTTAGCCATTAAATTCTCACAAAATACCAATCCTTAGCAATATTGAACCACATTCCGCTGATGACCTGATGCCTTGCTCTCAAAATTGGCCTATATCCTACTCTGGTTTGAGGTAGCTGCTGCTAAGGATGAGCCCTCTGATCCCCTCCCCTTCCTCCATGGTTAGATAAGCGGTCTTTCTGCTATCCCACCTGGTTGGTTGTTTTTGATTGGTATGTGTAATTTGATCTTCTCATTTTGATCGTTTTATCCTATTGTTAATTACGTTAGTTTATAACTATTTAGTTTCAGTAATGTCCAACTCCTGGTCAGCTTACTTGCATAAAATAAAATCTTGATATAATGAAAAACTTTTTCTATCTATATCTGTAGATTATAAAAAAGCATTAATTTTTCAAATAACGTTTATCTTTCTACATTTTAATTTTTTATTAATTGGTTGAAAAAATAAATTTCAAATACTTTGCTAATTAAAATTTTGATGCAGCTTTATTATAAAAGTGTTCACATTTGTTAGAAAGATGGAACATACATTAATATCTTCATGTACTAAAGTTGGTGGTTCCTTAGGAAAAATGAAATTTATAGTATTGAGAAACATTATGGGAATTCAGGCTTTTTTGTTGCTCGCTGGAGCGTTTTTGCCTGAATTACCACAATGGTGTTCAGAAGTAGGTTTCTCTACTGCGGGTCAAATATTGAAAGGGGGTTATTGTCAGACCACTTAAAATTATAATATAAGAAGTTTATTAATAAGCAAAAAACTAGATTTATGTTATTTTTATTATGTTGATATTAGTACTGAAGAGCAAACCATCTCAATATCTTGGTGCTATGTATTTAATTGAAAGGAGGCTTAAAATATAGATTGGGCTACAAATTTCCTAATCTGGGAATATGGAAATTCAACTTATCAGAGCTCTTGAGACTAGCCTCACTTTAATCAAATAGCCGATGGAGGGGATGGCAGGCAGAATAAATCCGTGAGGTAAGGTTTTAGTATAATTTTACCCAATCAGTGGGTGGAAAAAGTATTTGCACCTTGTGGGACCCCCTCCAACCCTATAAAAAGGGCCGGTCTCTGAGGTAAAGGTTATCTAAATTCGCTGTAAGATGTGGAGGGAACTCTGAATGACTTTTCTTATTCTGCCAACAGTTTAGCATAACCTGCTGCTAACCTTAGGCCTATTTGGCCGAGGAGTGGGGGAAATTATATTGCCCAAAGGAGGGGCTACACTAAGAATCAGCCTGAGTCTTTTGGCTGATATTATCACTTTTCATTTGAAACACTCTTTTCACAATATTAAACTTTTTTTGTCCAACAAACATTTGTATAGCCTCAATGAAATGTTTTACTCTTAAGATTATTAATAAAATTTCATATAAAAAAGCTGTTATACAAGGTTCCTACTTTAATTTAAGGTTTAGCATTTACTTAAGAAGCATGTTTTGTACTCTAATGCATCTATGATTAAATTATTATTTAATTTACTGCGGGAAGGCCTATCATAGGATGGACACTTCCAAATATGACTCAGAAGAGACAAAACTTAGTACCAGGAAAGGCACCCCAGAGAAGCGATGCTATCTCATGTTGCCAGCGGGAACGCCACTTATGGGGAGGGGGGGGAACGTGTGGATGGGCCGTAGCCACAACTGAACACGTTTGGAGGAAGGGGTCTGATTTGATGAACCAGACTGGGAACCAGGAAGAGACCAGCTGTCGGCGATGTGGTGGGAGGTATCCAAACATCCACGCTTGAAAGTGGTCCACCAAATGAGACCAGAATCTGTGGGCAGCTTCT
This sequence comes from Massospora cicadina, assembly GCA_022478985.1. Taxonomy (NCBI): domain Eukaryota; kingdom Fungi; phylum Entomophthoromycota; class Entomophthoromycetes; order Entomophthorales; family Entomophthoraceae; genus Massospora; species Massospora cicadina. Next base: position 22,813 of record JAKSZP010014939.1, on the reverse strand, counting down.
GGGAGGGGTGGGGGTGGAGCCTGCGATGGCATCCAAGACAATCGTGTGGCTAGTCCACATGGCGATTGCAACCACCAGAGCACGGAGGGAGGGTGGAAGGGGGAGGCCATTGATGAAGCAAACATATCTGTTGACAGACTGAAGGGATGCGTTTGATCCTGGCCCAGCAGAGTTTGAACTTCACGCCATATCACTTTAGAGGTAGGGCACTTCTCCAGGCGGTGGAACAGCGTTCCATAATGGCCACACACTACACAGGATGAGTGTAAAGCGTTAGAGCGCTCAGCTGTATGATACACCCGCCTCAGGCAGCGCCACACATGGGAGCGGACTTGAGGCTGCAACAGAGGATGGTGTACGTATTTCCAGATAGGTTTTTGGGTCTCAATGGAGTAAGGGATGTCCATCATGTCCAGGTAGTCCACCCTGGATAGGACATGGGGCCAAATGGGGGATCACGCCATCATGGATGGGTAGCCCCTGTACCTCTTGTGTGAACTGAGGAGAGGGGGCCTCTTTGGGTTGTATGTCCGCTAATATGAATTCTCCACTCAGCGCTCCGCATGGAGAGTAGGATTCGTTTATAGTGGGTTTAGTCCCGTGAGGACCTGTGGCTGATGTGTGTAATGCGAGGTATTTTATCAGGGAATGGGGGTTTGATGGATTGTTAAGGCCCAAGGCGTGGGAGAAGTTGGAGCGGGCTGCGCGGGACCAGTGTTGGGAGGGGAGTGTAGGGGCGGTGACAGTCGCAATCCAGGTGCTCAGGATCTTGGCAGCATGGGCTTTAAAGTCAAGCAGGCCCATGCCACCATGATGATGAGGGCCAAACATAACCTCTAGCCATACTGGTGGAGGGCGGCCTGACCAAAGCCATCCTTGCAGCAAGGCATACAAGGATTTGAGGAAGCTTGGGGAGAAGGGGATGGCATGGGCTCCGAACCAGACTTTGGAGAGGAGCATAGAGTTGGCTAAAACAACCCTGCCAGTAAGGGAAGTAGGGTGGTCTCTGAGAGAGGCGTTCCGCTTTATCCCGTTGTCCAGAATACGGCACTCCATTACTGCTGATCCATATCCGCCTGCCTCCATCCACACGCCCAGATGGAGTACCAATCCTATGGTAGGACGTGGCGCAAAGGGGAGCACCAGTGGGGCGGTGTGTGTTGAGTTAGTAGGGCGAGAACGTGGGCGAGCAGATGGGCCGGGTTGGGAACTAATTGCTGGGGTCCAGCAGTTCTGAAACCGACCAAGGAGGATGATTTCAGTTTTGAAGCGTTCAGTGCCATGTTGCTTACCTGGGAATACTCCTGGATGAGAGCTTTAAGCGCGCGTGCATCTTGATTATTAGACACCCCAACCACACAATCATCTGCTAACGCCATTATCTTGACTGGGGCTTGGCCTGGCACATGGACCCCAGTGAGTTGGGCATTCACATTTCGCAGTAGTGGGTCAAGGCTGAAGTTGTATAAGAGTGGGCTGAGGGTGTCCCCTTGTCGCAAGCCCCTTTGAGGGCGGACTACTTCCATTAAGAAGCCAGGGCCACGTACTGCCATTGTTGCAGATTTCGTGAGCAGCATCACTCAGTTGATGAAGCGAGGGGGTAGGTGGAATTGATGGAGGCAGGCCCTGAGGTATTTCCAGTTTACTCTATCATAGGCCTTTTGTTTGTCCAAGAATACAAGTGCCCCAGAGGCTGTGGATTGACATACATTAGCCACAGAGTGCACCATATCCCAAATTAACCTTCTGGTTATGAAACCAAATTGTTCTGGGGAGATGGTGGCAGATGCTACAGTCCCTAAACGGTTAGTCATGATTTTTGTTAAAATTTTAGTGTCTGTGTTTGTTAGAGAAATGGGGCGCCAGTTTGCTAAGTCTAACTTATCCCCTTTCTTGAAGAGTGTGACGGTAAAGGTCTCATGTCCTCCTGGTAGGAGGCTCGTTTCCAACAGGATTTGGTTAAGTGAGGTGAGCAGCAATGGGGATATATATTTGAAATACTTTTTGTAGAACTCATATGGAATGCCATCTAGGCCTGGGCATTTTCAGTTTGGTGCACCGTGAATGCCTGTCCATAATTTGGTCAGAGTGATCAAATTCATTATTTCCGGGTATTGGAAAGTGGTGCAGATGTGGGCTCAGTCAAGAAATTCTGCCACTTCAGCCAGCTGAAATGAATCAGATCGGTACAACTTGATGTAATACTTTTATGTTTCAATTGCCACTTTGGCTGGCATCTCCGCAATGGAATTATCTGATCTTTGCACCTGTGTGCAAGCCACGCTTTAGCATGATGTGAAAATTTTTAAAGAAATGTGCAGTGCACTTGTCACCTTTTGTGATGTGTGTGGCCCTGTACTGAACGCAAACCCAATGTTTGTGTTGCCTTTCGAGTGCGTTGAGGTGGGAGGCTGCCTCCTCCCACTTCTGGCCCCATGCAGAGCTGTATCCTGTAGCTGGGATGTTGGACTCCAGGTGTGCCAACTCTGCCAGAGTATGCAAAATGACCGCCAATGTGGCTCGTGAGTGTCTGGAGGAGAGATGGCGAGAGTGGTGGATGGTGTCATCTTTGAAAGTTGCCCATGTGGAAATGGGGTCCACACAAAATGGTGCAACAAACTTTTTTGCCAAAGTTGCCACTTCCACCCACGTGGAAAATCCTGGTGACGCAAGCTCAGAGGGGCAGATTTTGCACCAATGGGGGGCCTTAGCAGCTGTGACAGGTAGGTGGTAGGTTATTGAGACTAGTTGGTGGTCGGAGAATTCCATTTTGTTGTTTTGAAGTGGGAGATGTTGGGTTGGAATTTCCCCAGCGTTAGGATAAGGTCAATGCGGGTCATGGACCTTAATTGGCCGTCGTGGACATGGGGACGCATCATGTTTTTGAGCAGCGGGGCATATTGTGGCAGCACATCCATTAACCTGAGGGTGGCCATTAGAATGCGCAGTTCTACATGACCCTAGGGGCGTGGGGTGAGGAAGGCCACCGGTCTGTTGGTGTGTTTAGCCAACAGTTTATGTCACTGACTAGGAAAGAGTCTGGGGGTAGCTGGAGAGATTTGACTGACAAGAAAATTTCCTGACACTCGCGTGCACTGTTTGGGGCATAGATGTTGATGATTGCGTGCACTACATCAGCCCACAAGAAAGTGACAACAAGCACTCGGCCATTTAGGAAATGTTTCTGAGGGTAAAAATTTGAAAAAATTAATTTTCCAAATTAGCACCCCACAGTGCTTCAACCAAAAGGATAGGGATGGGAGGAGCATTGTTTTCCAAGCTTCCTCAGAACCTTGTGGACAGTGGGACTCCTGGATGGCCAGGATATCCACGGGTAAATTATGTTGTAAAAAACTCAATTTCCTAGCCTGGGATGGGGAGGCCTTGAGTCTGGCAATATTCAACGTCCCTAAAGTGAAGGTTTCCCCATTGCACCATAGGTGTGAGGGGTGTGGGCACCTGGGCCCACCAGCCCTCCTCTAGATCCCCATGGGCCTACACAGTAGCATGGGTGTTAGCAGCAATGCTATCAGGGTTTTTGTTAATTTTTTCAGAAAGTGTTGCGTTAGCTTTAGTCTTCACTTTTTATTTTCCTGACGTTGGACAAATTTTTTGCAGTGTGGATGAATTCAGTACACCGTTGAGCGGGTCAAAAAAAAAATTTTCAGTTGGGATGGGTCCCAAGTCAGTTTTGACTGGAGCTTGGGTGCAACGATTGGGTGAGATAGAATCTCCCATTGGATCCTCAGATTGAGTGGCCCGCTCAGCATGGGCTTCCCAATCTGATTGGGTGATGGATTCCTGAGTCGCTTCTGCTGCAAAGGTTTCCATGTCCTCCTGGCATTGTGAGTGTGGGATAGCAGTGGTGGCTTTGGCCGCTTTCTTGGCCGCAGCCCTGTGGGCCTGCTTGGCATTCTTCCGCTCTTGTGGGGAGATAGGCTTTACTTAGTAGGTAGCAGCCTTGTGCTCCCCACGGGAAAGCCTCTTTGGTGCTAGCGGTTGGTTTGTAGTGCGCCTCTCCTCTGGCCATGGCCTCCAAGGGGTGCTTTTGGAATGTGATGCCCTCCTTGGTGGGGCATGTGTGCACCTTATGGCCAAATGCATCACAGTGGGTGAAAATGGGTGGCGCTCTGTCCACGGTCACCCGGAATAGGTGGGTGGTATGCCCTGCAATATCAATAAAAGTGGAGTGTGGGATCTGGGTTAGGTCCTTCGTAATCTCCTTGGTTGGGGTCAGAACTGCGATAGCTTTGCTGGTGCATAGGTATGGCATCAGCATAAAGTGTTGCATCTCAAAAGATTGTATTTTGCCATATACGGCGAGACCAACTTTCAGGTGTTGTTCCAAAATGTCACATTTTACTGTAGTAGGCAAAAAGTCAAACGTGAGGAAAATTTGGTTTGATTTTATCCATCAGGTGCATTTGGTTTCGATGGCCCATTGCCTTTCAGGGAGATCGACTACTACACGCACTGTTGCAGCCTCATCTGCTGCCTCTTTGCTTTCAAAACCTAAGTCCAGCCAACCATTTGACATGGAGTGAGGTGCAACGTACACCGCGGTCAGGAAAATTGTGTGCACATCTTCACAAAAATTTTCCCATAAGGCCGTTTTTTGGATGTCTAGAAACACACGGACTCCATTTTCACTGATGAAAGTGGCTGGGAGTGTGGCGTGTTGATGTACTGGTTGCATCATGCTTGCCATGCGAGTATCTCCAGGGAAATAGTGACCGCCAGTTTTTTAAAATATTTGTCTATTCTGCTGGTTTCTCCGGGGCGTTTTCAAATGTTGGAGGCCGCGGGCCTTCCACCTGCTCCTCTTACCTTACTTGCCCAACTGCTCCCTGACATGGGTTCAGACTAATCTCCTCTGTGAGATTATCAAACTAGATTCAGTCTTGAATTAAATAGGTTGCAAAAGTGATTGTAACGAGAAAGAAAAGTTCAATGATTAAATTGTAGACAGAACTTCCTCTTTATAAAACAATTCATTATTCTGCCAAAAATGTATTCTTTAAAGAAAAAATTCACAAGTATATGGCATCAAAAAGCTTATGTAAACACTTAACTATCCAGTTAAATATTATTTTATGTAAGCTAAAACTAGATGACATACAGTCAAAGGGCACTTTTAACAGCTTTATAAATAGATAGACAATTTAAATTAAAGTTCTTCTCAGTTTTGCTTCTCTCTTGTCACAAAGCTAATACTAAATGATTGGCTACTCAGAGGTGCAAGTCAGGATAACTTGAGCGGTTCTTTTCTTTTCTAGAGTTTCAAAGATTCCTAGAAATTCTCATGGCTGGAGATAATTCAGTTCTAGAGAATTGTGTTTTTAAACTAAATTAAGTATATGTTTTAAAAATACTTTCTTAGGAAAAAGGTCACTACAATTTAAAGTACCAAGAGATAACCAGAAAAGTGATAAGTGAAAGGTGAATACCACGTGTGGGGTAGAAGGATATTTAGGAGTGCAGGAGATGATGGCACAGTCCAGGATTAGAGCTGGATTAGATCAAGATTCCTTGTTAAAAGCTAAAAAAATCATATGATGGTAACACACTTAAGTAGATTCCATCATCTGTTGCTACGAATCCAATAGGCTATAAAACCTAATATGTGGCGTAAGAGGGTTAATAGGGTGAGTAGAGGAGTTAAATTCTGAATACAACTCAGGACTAGTATTAGGATGAATGGTAATTTGTCTTGGGCATTCTTCCCTATCTTGTTGGCCAGTGGAGCACAAATGGGGTAGCTTATCCAGAGTCTGTTAAGTCGTTAAAGATTGGCATTATTATAAAAAGTTTTAGTTATTATGAATATAAGAGTATTAGTGGTTTTTGGCATTGGATCCAATAAAACATGGGTAGATAAATTATATATTTTGGGTGTTGGGAAAAATAAGCCCATATCACTCAGCTTGATCAAATACATTATATTTGCTTTATCAATATGGGATAAGTCCCACTAGTGGATATGGGAGTTATCATTTTGTAGGCTAGCTATTGTTTGACAACATCTCCATAACAATATTTAGTAATCCACTGGGTCAATCCACTGGAGTCAATCCTTGGATTTCTAAACTTTTGTTCAGGATGATCACTGACAATAAAAGATGATTAAATTGTCAATTTTACTATTGATTATTTATTTATTTAATAGGAGTTAATTGGGGTAAAGTATCAACTGAGGAATTTATGTTAGATTCTGAAGCACCAACGATGCTTCTACCAACAACTTGCGGGTTAACCTATAATGGTAACATGACCTGCTGCTAATGGGTAAAGGTTTTATTACCTAAGCAGGTCAAAATCCTAATTAAGGTTACCTCACAGAGGTTAATCAAGAATTTGGGACACATAAATAAATAACCTAGAGAAGGTTGCAGGGCTAGAAGGTGGCAAAACCGGGCTAGCTCATTGAGAAATATACTTGTGCTTTTAAAATAAAAAGCTAATCAGTTGGTAACAGCTGCTTTTGCCCCAGTTGGGCGCCAACTGAGGTTGAGCGCTGACTCCCTATAAATTCCCTCGCTTCTAATATAATAAAGAAGATCACAATACGTATAGTTTTTATACTTTATTATCTAGCCTGTTTACGGTTTTTGTAATTTTTACTCTTAGAATAGAGTTTTGAAGGATCATATATATTTTGGCTACTTATTAAAGTGAAGATCTCTGAGGACTAAAACTTAGAGAAATCAAGAACATCTAAACCTAAGATTAGACTAAGCTTCATAGGCAAGAAGAGAACCTCTTAATCTACAATTATTTTAAGTTTTGATATTAAGCTCCATCAAAAGGAAGCGCTGAGGGAAGAGTTCCCATCATTAAAAAAATCATTATCATAAGAGCGCGTAGTACCAGTCTATCGTTGAAGTTACACCTCCATTTTGGCTGCAAAGCTTAACCTAGTGGTAGTCTTCATAATAGAATCAACCAATTTATTAATTTCAAAATATTTACAACTTATTAAAACGCATATAAGAACCTGTTCATTTAACTCAAGAACTACAGCAAGCGGTATCAAAAAGTTTACATTGGGATTTCACCCTGATTAGTATTGAATAGTAATTACAAACTTGTAACAGTCAAGGGGTTTCCTGAACGTCACATAGCCCTAATCTTCCTTGCCACGATAGTCTGGGCTTAAAGTGATGGGCACATTTGCTAAGGATTTTATTATGGCATTCTGGTGAATAAATTTTAAATTATTATTTGAGGTGGGCCGACCTGGGGACAATACTGCACCAATTGAGGGGAGATCAAATGAATTGGAAAGGAAGATAAAAAATGGAAAACCTCCATGTGCAGCATATGATAGGCCAGGAACTCCATGGACCGCCTTTGCTATTTGCTATCTCATCTAGGGGCATTGGTGCGCAACGCCAACACAGTCATAGTCATCCCCTACCCAAAGTTCCTGTACCAGAATCGAACTCGGGGAGGCAGTGGTAGAGGTCCCTATTATACCACTGGGGTATCCTCCCCTACAGTTATGTACTTCATTATTCTGGTGAATAAGAAGCCTTTAAAATTAATTTTAATAAATATGTTGACAAGTAGAGAAACCTCATAAATATGAGCTCTGGCTAACCAGATGCTAAAAAACACTGTATTACTAAAAAATTTGATGAGGATGAACTTTCTCATAAATGGCACTCTGGCCAACCAGATGCCGCCACCTAAGAGGAGGCTGGACAAGCCTCTCTGAATTGACAATCTGAATAGTCAGATAATGCTAAACCCCTTTTTATTTAATGTAAGTTTTAGAGATAAGGGTGATAACAAAGGTTTGGACTTAAAAGGATAAACTAAAGAAGAAAATAATTGTGGAAAAGTTTTATTAGCTGCAAAGGTACTCATTCCAAGATCTGGAATGGGCCTCATTGAGAAAATTGAGGGTCCAGATCCTTGGGTTATGCCTAACATCAACTAGTTGTCTTCAGACTCCTTGGAGAGCAAGAGCCACTCTTCACCACTAGTCAAAGTATAGATATAAAATGGTGAAGTTTCACAAATATTCTTTGTTTTCTATAATATCTTAATATTTTTCTTAAATTTGAATATGAATTTTTATTGAAAATCATTTTATTAAGGCACCTAATGGAAATTGCTTATGGGCCACACTTCAGACTTTAAAAAGGACATTGAGTCATTATGTTCACATTAAGGAGTTCAGACCTTTTTTCTTGGTGCATATATAGTTCTTAATGTAGTCTAAAATTTCATCTTTAAGAGTTTTCCTACCATACAGATTAGAAATAATACTACATTTTGGGTTATCCTGCTTGCGGGCACTTACCTAGGGCCTCTTGCCCAACTGCTTTGTGACAGTGTCCTATAACCCCATCCATCACAAAACTGATGCTGATAGAAATAATAGTAATGTTAACCTCAATTAAAGTAAATGATATATCATAACCCTAAGGTCGAGGCTTCACCAAATAAAGGCAAAGTCTGACATAGCCCCCTACAATCCTCTACTGAAAGTGACAGTGAATTCACCAGAGTTGCCAGATATGTTAGTGCCCCTACTACCAGAAGTTGGTCTGATTTGATACCCCAAGTAGTCAGGTTAGGTGACAGCCTGTTGCAAAAATATGAAGTTCAGTCCCATAATCTGTAGGTGGTCAGTAGTAAGACAGAGTATCCCATAATTTCAAATCCTCAAAAACTTGACGTTGAAGAGGCGAGGATCCTAAGATTTGGTTCCATGATAGATTTTAACATAGTAAATCTCAAAATGGTACATGTTATTGTCAAAAGAGTCAGTAGCCCCAGCTTGGGAGTTGAGCTAGACATGGGACAGAGGAGTGTACGCAGTACTCAAATATTTCAGGCAGATGTAAGAAATGATGAAGTAGAAAGAGGCAAATGCAGAACTGATAAAAAATCTACATAAAGCATCTGCATGAAAATCTTTAATTAAACCTTCAGTTGAAACCAAAAGCGGCTCCAGGAAATAGAGAAAACAATATGATGCAGGGAGAAAATTTGGAATCCTGCTTAAGAACTTTGAGCATAAGTTTGCAGGTGAAGGAAGGCTTGGTAACTTGAGGCCAGGCCATTACATCATAGCTTAGATTTGGCAGTTTAGTTTTATATTGGCGGCAGCTATTCATATTTAGTTATTTAGAATTAATATAAGTAGGATGGCCAATTAAATTGTCAAGGTTCAAGATGATTTTAGATGGCAGTTTTACACAAAGTAAGTTTTGATAACTTGCAGCTTATTCGGCTTGAATTCCTGGAACAACCTTAAGTTTTGGGTATGAACTTTTTTCAAATTAAGAGCAAATATGGCAAAGAAAAAGTATTGTAGTTGTATGTCCTAGTTGACAGGAAGATGAAGAAATTTGATTTTTGGTCTCGCATGAATTTAAAATGGCAGCTGGGCAGTTTTTAACTTATTTTGAAGAACAGATCATTCATTACAAAGAGAATTGTGGAGTTAACAATGAAATTGTCTAATAGTAATTGGAAGGCAGTTTGGTAGTCAATTGGATGATTGTCTCATTGGGTTAGGCATTGAGGTTAAAATCAGAAATGGTGGACTGTCTGAGCTTGTTACCATCATTTTCGCATGTCTTTAGGATTGATAGCATTGTTAGTTAATTTTGCTGATGTGGAGCCCACATTGGTGAGAGAAGAGCATGTGTGGCTAAAGCCAAGGAGATAAATAAGATAGATTCAGCTAAAAAATTTATGGCGCAAAGAGAAAAAGTAAAATTGTGTGGCAGGCTAGCAAAGGAGGAGAATTTGAGATCAGCTTTGCATTAAGAATTAAGGCAATTGGGATGGCAGTTTATAAAATCCTTTTAATTAGGTTGAGCTTTTCAAGGAATTATTTTTACTCTGATGCTAATGGAAAATCATAAAATATATTAGTAAAATATAAATTTATAATAATAAATGAAAGGTTTAAATAAAATTAAATGGGAAAAAGGGTGAAAATAGGTTTTGGATGTTTCAATTTGTTGTTGGAGAAATGAGGAGCATTAGCACTGAGAAATGATGAGAGCGGTGAGGCACTTGATCTGGCTGTTTCATTGGCAAAACAGCAACAAGCGCCAGTGCTATAAAATGGAGAGAGCTTTAAGCATTCATTTTGGCTGTTCCATTTTCATTTTTGGAACAGTGAGAAGCATCAGCACAGGGAAGAAAGGTATGTGCAGAAGCATCTTTTTCACCAAGCCAGATTTTATCAAGAGAAGACCTTAGCTTGGGTGCAGAATGAAACTTAATTTCTCCAATAGCAGATTTTAAGTTTTTGTGCTGCTTAATTTCAGGACTTTTGCTTCAGTTGCAAATGTACTTGGCTCAACTGGTTCAAGCAAATTTAGATCATTTTAATTAACCTCATCAGAGGTAATAATTTTTGCACTAAAACATTTGGTTTAGTTGAGTCATTTGAGTAGCTGCGAACCTCAACATTGGGAGATAAAGTGGAGAGGCAATCATCTGTTTTGGCCTTCTCTGTTTAGTTTTTAAGATGCTCCAGCTCATCCACGAAACTAAACATAAGATTTTCTTGGACTTTGCATAAGTAAAATTTGAATGATCAGCTGTGGCAAGTCCAGTTTCTTCTCAGAGATCTTCATCGCAGGAAATTGAAGAAGGAGGCAGGGATCGTTTTGGCTTAGTTGAGTTAAGCCCAAGTTTTAGTATCTTATACAAGGTTTTCTCTGGGTTAGTTGGGTAGATTTAGAGGCAGTCTCACAGGAGTTTCTCCAGAATCAGAGTAAAATTATCATGTTCATATCATCATGAAACATATCTAATCCTTTTCCTGACGCTTTTTCATCTTTGAGCTCATATTTAATAACTGCAAGTTTTCTGCGGCAACTTTGTAATAATCCTAGATTATATTAAATTGTTTTCACAATATTGTACATCACATACCATTTGATCTCACTTTTCACTTCTTTAATTGCTGTCATCATTTCAAGTAGTGCATTTCTCAGTATGTCCATAGCACTTTTGACTTCCAGGTATATTTGAGCTCAGTCGAATTCCCAGATAAACCAGCACATATCTGCAATGTAGAAGGTATGTTTTTTTCCTGCTTCATCCTGTTTTAATTCCTTATGTTGTTCTAAGGTTAATTGCCGTTTTCACGGTGGCAACTAGGAGTGCCTCTATAATAAGCACCAGATCTTAGCTTTACACTCCCTTGGCAACAAACTGAGGTTATCTGATAGGCTACTTGAAGGTGTCAGTCTGGACAACTTCGTTGGAACTTTACCTTCTCTAGAGATTCAAAGGTTCATACCAACTCTCAAGGCTGGAGATGATTCAGTTCTAAAGAATTGGACTATAAACTAAGAATATATATAGGTTGCAAAAGTTCTTTATAAGCAAAGGTCAGTACTTATATGCACCAAGAGATAATTAGAAATGTGATGAGTAATATGTGAATACCACGTGTGAGGGTTAAAGGAGACTCAGGAATGCAGGAGGTGATGGCATAGTCCAGGTTCAGAGTTGGAGTAGATCAAGATTCTTTGGTGAAGGCTGAGCTGAGATCAAATAATTGTAACTCAGCTAAGTAGTTTCCATTATCTATTGTTAGGAACTTGATAATTGATAAAGCGTAAATGTGGCGTAAGGTGGTAATAGGTTAAGAGAACAGTTAAACACATATTACAACCTCAGGCCTAATATCAGGATGAATAGTAAATCATCTTAGGCATTTTTTTATCTCATCAGCCAGTGGAGCACTAATGAGAGATTTATCCAGAGTTCTTTAGACATAAAATTGGCATTATTGTGGGAAATTGTTTTTTTGTTTGATAAAATAAGAGTATTAGTAATATGGCGTTAGGCCTGATAAAACATCAGTAGATAAATTATATAATAAGTTTTGGAAATCAACCCCAATTGATGCTGAATACTAATTATAAACTGATGACAATAACAATAGCATTAAAGTTGACATTTATTAAAGTATATACTATATTGTAGCCCTGATATTGAGGCTTCACCTAAATTAAATCAAATCCCAACAGTCAGGAAGCAAGTAACAACTTTTTTCATGTGATTGAAAAGGTTTGCTTATCTCAAATCATATTATCTAACTCAAAACCGAAACTATTGCTTATTTAGGCTAAGCTGACCAGAGGTGGATTTTACCAACTGCTCAATGAGCAAAAAGCCTAGAAAACATTCTGAAACTACTAAATTGAGTATTTTAAAGATAAAAAAAACTAAAAACAACCAACCATTTGGGAAAATGGAAAGCCACTTATCCAAACATGACAGAAGGGGAGGGAGGATTGGGGGCTTAGACTTGGCAGCATCTTCATTTTCAGAAAAGCACAGGCCATGGTGTAGAGCTTTGCATAGGGGCATCTGAATTATGCAGTTACATATTTATGATGAGCGGGTGGTCATAAAGTTTGTTCATGGCAATAAAGCTGCTGATATAGTCTGCAAAAGCTGCTTCAGCTAGAATGTGAACTTTGAGAGTTTAAAAATTGGAAATATTAGCTTAGTTATTTTTTGGATTTGAGATTCCGTGATACCACTGCAACATTCTTGATAGCATCATTGGCTGCTTTAAGGTACTAAGAATTTTCAGCCTTCCCATTGGGACAATGGTTGAGTGGATATTAGGAGGAGTAATACCACCTGCAAGCATCAATATTGATTTGGTAACAGCTTTGCGAGGAGATGCAAGCTGAGTGTGGCAGCTACTTTAACAGTAATCTGGTAATTACTTTTAAACAGAGCGGTTGTCTGAGGGTCATAGAAATAATGGGAAACTGAGTTTTGTAGTCTGTTTAAGAAAACAAACAGGGTGGAGATCAGATGGTTTAACAAAATCAACCATTTTATTTACCTCATCCAATAAGCCCCGAAAAGCTCTGGTTGAATTAGATTGAGCATAGCCATAAGATTGGGGTTGATTTGGCAAATAAGAGGAAGTCTAAAATGAACCTGAGTTTAAACCGCTTCCTTATTAATTAAGGGAGTTAAAGTTATGGGCTCAGGTGTCTAATTAGATGGCACAGGAATTCCTGCAGCAGATTTCCTTAAGGGATTATGGTAGGAGTGTACCCAGAAAAATATTTTGGGCATTGATGGGTTGGGTGCATGCGTAAGTAGGCTCAGATATGGCAAAAGTTGCAAGGTTTTTGCATTTGTATTTCACGAGGTCAAACTCAAAACAGGACAGATAGATATTTTGTCCACCCTCAACATGGGCTCAGAATGTATCAAATGGGGCAATAAGAATACCAGAGCAATAAGGTACAACAGGGAGATTTAATTAGAACAAGGGCATATTAAAAATATTCACATCTTTGCTAGATGTGTGGCCCCATCAGGAATCAAAAATAAAGGATGGTGCCATAGCCATAGGATATTAAAGCTACCATCAGCTCTTATTAAACGCATCAGGGGGAAAGTGGTTAGTCAAACCAGAAACTTGAACCACTATAGTAATATCTGCTGGGATCCATATGCAAGTTGGGTGAAGAGGGGTACTCTTGAATACCAGGGGCACAGTTGCCGCTATATCAGCATATAATTTACAGATGAAGTCAAAATTGAAATGCCACTATATGAATGGAAGCCAATAACTTGTTGGGTTCCCTCTTTGCTTAAGTTAATTTAATGATTTGTTTGTCAGCATATGAAAAGTTTCACATATTCAATTTGGAAGTCCAAAACTCATGTTGCTCTTGGGGAGCATTAGTGGTCTGTAAGGCACTGCTGTTGAGCGTGCAAGGTGAAGGTCAATATTCTTGGGATAATTTGTTCCTCCCAAGGTTTTAGTAGAACTTGACAACCCAATTCAGTGTGTTTTCTTACTTGATAGAAAATGCTGAAGGGGTTGCCACTGTCCTACATTAGAAAAGTTGAAAAGGTATCTGAGGACATTAAATGAACTGGAGGTGGGAGTTTGAAGCTTTAATTTAATTACTTTCTTGATGAAATTGCACGAAAATTATGCTAAGATGAAAGAAAGTTTTAAAAACAAAATATTTTAAGCTTAATTTTACTATATGTATATAGTTTAGAAACTTAGCAATACTTTAGGTATATCTATGTTATTTTAATTTAAATAGCCCTTTTTTCCAGCTTTTATTGGGTATATAATTTACAGATGATTTTATCAATTATTTTGACTTTTTAAATTTATAGTTGGCCATCAAAGTAGTCAGAAACCATTTAACCTATTCAATTACCCAACCACCAACTACTTGGCCAAAATCATTTTAGTCTATTTTTTTAGTACTAGAGGGTATCATTTTAACCTATTAAATTAATTAAACCATAAACGCTTACTGAAACCAATGAGCCCATTAAAAACCACTTACCACTTAGCCAAAACCAATTTATTAAAATCTATAGAACAATTAAAAACAATCAACCTTCTATCAAAACCTATGACCTTATAAAATAAAAAAATAATATAAGACGCTCAGCTGAAATGATAAATTATTATCTTTGAAACTATTTGTTTAATCTCTTATATTTTTTTACTAAGTTTTTTTGGAAATTATTTATAACATTTTTAAGATTTTTACAAAGTAATTGTACCAACTTTGGTGTTTTTGTTGTTTATTTAATGAGATAATGTGTCTTAAACATACATACATACATACATGCATACATACACACATATATTAATTCTTATCTATATTAGATCTACCTAATACTAGGTAAATTAACAAATTATTATCAGCAGTAAATTTATGTACATATAAAAATAACTTGGCTAAGATTTATATGAGGTAAAACCAAAAAGAATATAAAATTATTTACTGTGTATAGTCTATGTTTAAGTTGATACAATTTTATAGGGTCTAAATGAATTATGCTCAATCATGAGCTTAAATAGTATAAGATATATGTATGTGCTGAATTTTGATAAGGATAACATTTAAAAGTTAAAAGTTAAAAAGTAAAATTTTTTAGACCTTATTTCAGTTTGTTTGATCTAATATAATAGAATATTTAAAAAAAGATAAAATAAATAATTTTTTTCTAAATGGTAAGGGTTAAATTACATTTAAACAGTTACCAATTTAAAACTTTGTATACATTAATATCCATCTTTACCAAAAGGATTAATGCATCAATATACCCTAATTCTTGAGATCTATTAATAATTTAAATAAAAATCTAAAGTAAAAAAAAACTAAGATATATAAAATATGTGAGATTTCTATAACTTATGTTATATAAGATAATTTATAATCAAAAACAGAAACTTAGATATTTTAAACTTTATTCATGAAGTAAAGCCTGTATCTTTTCGTTTTTGATATAAAATTCTGAAAGATAGGTGACCAAAAAAGTGATAGGGAAATGGCAAATAGAAAGAGACGTGAAATTCATTGTAATCAAAAATACAAAATCAAAATGTGATAAGATACATAGATTAAAAATTAAAATCTTACTTTTTTAAGTGAAAATGGGTGCAAATTTTTTCACTATGTATTTATAATACAACAGGAAGCAATAATAACATATAAAAAACACCACAGTAGATAAACCATAAATTTGCACAGGCGCTCAAACTATCCAACCCACACAACCTGTCCTGCCTGCTCACATACCTTGCAAACCACCACAACGCAGCAGTCCCTCGTGGATTTCCTCCACACTTCAAATGCCTCCTCTGCACCATTTGGCACATGGGGTTTGTCACACTCACAGGCACGAGCCAGGGAAGGGGAAGGCACAGAGCCCACTTTCCACTAAGGAATCCAGAGGACCACCCCCAGAAGGACACACATGACGTGGCCCCAGTCATTGCAAGAATTGACTACCTGGATGCTTTGGACTTCCCATACAATATCACAGCACAGAAGACAATATGGAGGTTAACAATCATCTGCTCCTTCAGCAAAGGGCAAGAGCTTACACATGGCGTTGCCTCAGAAGAACCTACAAAACAGCAGATTGCTCCAACTCTCTTCATGAAGAGTGCACTGTGTTAGAGGAGATGGCACCCTACACCCCACCTTGAAGCATGCCCCCCATCCAGAGCCATATGGCAGGAAGTTGCGCGCCTGCTAAAGACTCAAAATAACCAGCAATTATCAATCTCCAGGAGCCTCCTTGTGCTCCAACTTGGGTCCCCAATACCACCTACGCTCTGCTCTCTGATAGTTACCATTGCAATGTAGACATTCCGCACCATAGCACTGGATGCTTTCAAGGGAACTGTACCCATCATCCATGGGACAATCAGCAGATTCCACCTACACCTACTGGAACACTTCCAAGCCTGGCTATACAGATACATGAGGCCAAAGCAATAACAGCTTGTTGAGCCATGGTTTCCAGTCTGGTTTCTGCGCGTGGACCCCTACCACCACACTTGCTCCATAATAGGGGAAACCCTTGGAGTTGCGCACTCTAACCACCCTATACCTGGCAGTACTAGCTGGCAACAGGGGTATATTTTCTATTCTGGGGTGCCTAATATAGTTACAATTCGCCTCTCCCTATCCCATTAAGCATTTTGGTATTGCCCATCCCCTGGTCAGCTTACCTCAGTTAAATAAAGAATAAATCATAAATGGTGCTGCTTAATTAGTTTTTGAGACACTGCACATTAAAAAGGTCAAAAAATATGTCAATATAGAAACAATTATAGTTTTATAATAAAAATCAAAAATTTTAACATGAACAGATTGTATTTTGTATATAGCATTAGGTTATTTAAGTATAATTACAAAGAAGTAAGTATATAGTAAAGTATAATAGCTAAAATCACTTTAAATATCTATTAGTCTAAGAATAATCATTATATATAGATTTTGTATGTCAAATAAAGTACAGGTTGTTATAACAAACTTAATAAAAGAGTATAAAAAATCATCCTTTGTTGATGACTAAAAAGAGGATGATATTTTCTAAAGTTGGTATAATGTTTTTTTAAAATGTTTTTAAAACAACAACTTTAATCACTTAAACTATATATTAAGGAGAAGGAACTATTTAGTCTTAATTTTAAATCATATATTATAATGTATTTTGATAAAGTGCTATAAGGGTGGCTAGCCTGGCAGGTAAACTGCTTCCATCCTAGTGCAGGTTTCAAGTTTGAAACCTGTACTGACTAGAAAAATTCTAGGTGTGGTATATTTGTCCTAAGGTTAACCAACCTCAAATATATTTAATAAAGTGCTATAAAAACTTAAGTGGAATTTGGGATTATTTATATTGAGATTTTATGACCAGAGAAGTTATAGAATTACTTTTATAAGATAATGATGCTGTTTTAGAATCTAAATTTTACATATTTTATCTAATCAATTAGGTGAGTATTATAGTTCTTTAGTACGTTGTCCAAATATTATCAATCATATGATACTTTAAATCAATTACTAAATGCAGCTATATTTACAAAATAATTGATATTGTAAATCTGAGTGTAGAGCTCATACAATTGGGGCAGTAAATCATGTCATTATAGGTTACTGATATATGTGTGTGACATTTTTAGCTTATCTAAGCTTTAAGGATGTTCTTAGGGCTTTTTGAGGATAACAAGGTTTCTTTGCTACTAGTGACTAGGGAATATACACAAGAATGAGAGAAATATCAGCTAAGTAGACTAAAGAATGCGTCACAAATTCTATAAATGCTTGAGGATGAGCCACAAAAAATGTTTTTTGGTTTGTATGACTCTTCCCAGATAATTAAGCTGACAAAATTCTAAAATAATGAGAAATTCTATTTTAAGTGTTGAGATGCATCCTGTTATGCAAAAATCTAAAGGCAAACTTCAGGTATCTAGCTTTATTTGGAGGTTAAACTCATGATAAATACATTCATCTAAGGCTGATATCAGACTATCTACTTATTGGAATTAGCTCATATATAATAAGACGTGAAGACTTTTAACTGAAATTTTTTAATGTTATTACTCAATTTCATCTAATCAATATATACTGTTTTTTAAAAATAGTACTAAAAACTTTATTATCATTGAAGTAGTGAGAGAATGTGATTGTCACCCTGTCTAGTACTGCTCAATATAATGTCATAGTTTTATAACATAATTTATAGCGCTCTAATAATTTTAAAATAAGAGGAGTGGTAGCATAGCAGGGTGTTACTGCTCCACTCTGGGTCGGGTTTTAATTGGCACATATTAAAACCAGCATAGGATATAAAACTCAGCGTGGTATATTTGTCCCAAGGTCAACCCACCTTTTTTACTTCTTAAAGATTTCAAAAAAAGCTCAAAAACACCATTAGGTATACCTTAGGAGTATGAGGATCAAAGGTAATAGAAAAAGATTGGTTTGCAGCCCTGGGTGTAGAAAAAAATGTCATAGGTTCTTGATCTATTTTTAAAACTTCAAGACGCTTAATTTAAATGCCATAATTATGAGTTAGTCAGATAACAAACATATAAAAAATAATATCACTAAGCTGTATAAGATTGCCAAAAAATAAAAACCTTGATTGGCCTTCAAAGTATACCTGTATTGTCAGTACGGTAGATAGCAGGGCTGGGTGAAGGAACAGGATTCAAAGCTACCCAGAGTCAGACGTGGTTATCTTTTATAAAAACACATCAATGGGCAGAACCACTGGGATGACCAAGTCTTGATGGATATCCTCAACAAAATTCTAAAAATATGAAACTTATTCATATATTAATAAGCAAAAATTGATAATTCATCTATTTAAAGGTTTAAATATTTATAGGGTGATAGGGTTTTTTGTGCAGTGACGTCTGCTTTTAGCCAATTTCAGATCTCAGTAAACTTCAGGAAAAGGTTTTGATAAGACATTTACATTTGTGTCATGGCAATCTTCCAGAAATGATAGGGTGGACCTTTGTCGCCTTAATTTTAATAGCATCCAGATCTCTTCTCCTTCTGTTGGATAGTTCAGGGGCTGATGCTTTTATTGAATTAGGTCAGGATTTAAACTATCAGTTGCAGAGGAGATTCAAATGTGACCTTATTAAACTTGATTTTGTTTATAGATCAAGTTCTACCTATGCCCCTAGAGCCTGTTGGATGACCTAAGTTTGAAAAATTGTTCATGTACTCAATTGATAACCGTACCTTTATCAATGCTAACAATAGTATATTCTGAACCACGTTTATGAAGGATTTCATATGTACAAGAAAAGACGTTGCAAACTTGCTGGTTTTTTTTTCTAGAATGACGGTGATAGAACATTACTAAGTCCCCTGGTTGGTACATCAGCAAAGAGGGTCATTATAAATTACATTGTCCCATCTCCTTAATCCTGTTATGAACCAAAGCATCTATGGTCAAGGACTTCAGTTAGTAATCTCATCAGTTAAGGCTCACAAAGTGATTTTTAAAGTTTTTTGAGTTGTTGAAGTCAGAAATGGTTGCAAAATAGTTAATAATAGGGGTTTCCCGCCAAAAATTGCCTTAAAGGTGAACATCTTTATCACTCTGTGATAGCTAACTTCATAGGCAAGTAGGGCACTTGTCAGGAAATGGTTTTAGTGCAGCGGGTCAGTAGAAACTAATTTTCTCAGAATGAAGATAAAGATGCCATAAGCCCTTTCTACTTTCCCATTGGTGGAATATTTGTAGGATGCTGTGAAAGCTGGCAAGTATTTAATAAGGAAGTTAATTCTCAGATCACCTCTGAGGTGAAGTTTAGGCCAATATTGGACAGAAGCACCCTTAGACTATATGCTGTCTGAATAGTTTAAGTACAAGGATAAGGTGGTTGCTCGAGCAGTGTCAGTAGGGAAAAATATGGCTTTAATCCATTTGGTAAGGTGTCCATGGCCAAAATTGTACATTAGTGACCATGAAATCCTGTAGGAAGAAGACCTATGACATCAATGCTTTCTGTGTGAAATGGGGCTGAAGGCGCAACTATTTAGTGTCAAAACTTTAGGGTTGGGACTATAATGCTGATGACAAGTGATACAGGCTTCTAAAACATCTTGGATTTAATTAGGTATTTCATCCCAGAAAAATTTAGATTTCAATCATTGGTGAGTTTTTTGCACTTCACCATGTCTGGTGATAGTATGTTCTTCCATAATGGCCTCAATATGATCAGTGGGGCGGACATAAGGGAGCCATTTTTACTGATTTGTATAACATGCCTTCAGGTATCTTCATATTGATTGCTTGCCGTTTGAGCTCACTCTAGGTTTCAGGAGTTTCTAGTGACCACAAACAGAAATGACAAAAGAGGTCATAGAAGCGTCTTTCTTTGTGGATAGAACTGTCAGGACTGGTATTTGTGAGAGACCGTCAGAGTTTTAGAGTATGGCTTAGGGTCAATGAACAATCAAAAACATAGTTTTGTAATTGTAAAGTCCACTGGCCTACGTGGCTTTCAAGTTCACTATTTGTTGTAACCAGCGAAGGGAGGTGTGATTGGTTAATACAGTAAAGTGCGTCCCACAAAGAAAAGGATGGAAATGCTTAATGGCTAGAATTACCACTATGCACTCGCACTCAGTACTGCTTCAGTTTTCTCAGCTTTGAAGATAGTCTTAAATAAAGTACGCTATTTGGATAATATACTTGGTTGTTGTTGCGTTGCGCGAGAATGGCACCAATGACGACATTAATGGCATTGTAAAAAGTAAGAAAGGCATATTGAATCTTGGATTTATTAACACAGGAATTTTTGATTAATGCCAGTCATACGGCTTTAGGAGACTGTTGTAGTGATAACTCTCAATGAAAAAGTACGCTTTAGTAATAGGTAGAACAGGGGGCTATGAAAGCTCAGCAAATTGGGAGATAAAATGGAGGTAATGGACCACCATTCCACAGATAAACCTGAATGTCTCTTAGACCCTTGGTGGGGCCATCTTGTATATGGAGGTAATTTAATGGATCAGTAGTTAGATCTCTTCATTAGCTACTTTATGTCCTAAAAGCTCCAATTCACGCTGAGAAAAAGGTTCACTGTCAGGACGTAGGGATTAAATCTTACTGTTCTTTACTTGAAGCAGTTACTCAAAGCTCCTGATGGGTTGGTTACCATAATGAGCATAAAAGCTTACAACAGAATCTAGTTTGTAAAGAAACGATAGGTTTAAAAAGATAAAGCCTTGAAGTATTTATAGTACCTTAAGGCTAAAAGTGAGAGGGAGAGAGAATTCAGGTAAGGCAGGAGGTAAGAGCTATGCGATAGGTGTCTAGCTTGGGAAATCTTGGCTTTAGTTGTAGCAGTATAAGAATAATACTTTATAATTGCTTATAATACAAAAGGAGTGGATGATTCTCAGCTTTTGGTTGCAAGTTGTTATAATTTTGGGTGGAATCACTATTATCCGCCAGGCTATTAACACAGGTTGAGCCCTCTGAACACGGGACAGATGATGTGAAGATCATTGGTCCCTTGGACGCACTTGAAAATATATTAAAAGATAGGAGCAATTGGCCCAACCAGTTCTTTTTACTTATTTTATAAATAAAGCTACATTTTACTGTACCGCTTGTATTTCACTAAAAAACCTACCTCTCCTAATCGCCCATTTCACTTGTATACATCAGCTTCAGGCGCTACTATTTCTCATTGCTTGGGTTATTCTATTCCGCTGATTTTCCTCAAATTTTGCTTGTTATTACTAAGCTTCTGTCACCCTAGTTGTAGGCGATTTACTTTGTATTCGTTGAATATCAACATCACTTTATCACCTTATATAGAGGCGATCCAATAAACTCATTATATCCAATAAGACTCGTTATATCCCAATATCGCCTCATCTTAAGGCAATTGTTTTTTTATAACTGATACTGTGTTTGGCGGTTTTCACCCAGCTGTCCCAAGGTTATCTTCCAGTCATATCAAAATTGTGACATTATACCCTCCTTGACTGGACTATAAGATCCTATTGTTTGTAAGGTCTGAGGAACTTCGCGTGTACTCAGTTTATGATCCGACACTTGTAGGATCCTTAATAGTATGTGTCGACTCCAGTCTTCTCTATTACTTCAATGGGACGATCCAGGTACTAGCCAGCTTATGCTTCCACCCAAATCCATGCTGATCATGAAAGAGAACCATATTGCCTTCCTTGAATGGCACCAACCCACTATGTTGTTACTGATCAGCAGCCTAATTCCTAGTCTTCTTAGCCAAGCTGAAGGAATATGCTTTGGTTTGTAGCTTGATCAGAATGTTTGCGAGATTAGTCAAATAGTGATGAGGTTTTATTCCACCAGTGTCTTCTACACATGTATAAAGCAGCGCCGGAAGAGCCGTGTGTCAGCCATATAGTAATTTGAAGGGGCTCTTCCCTGTAACGAAATGGTAACTAATGTTATAAGTGAACACGGCTGTGGAAAGAAGAGAGCTCCAATCAGAAGGGCAATCCATTACTAATTTTCGGAGTATGTTCACCAGAGTTCCATTTACTCGTTTGACCATTCCATTGGACTCAAGGTGGTATGGGGTTGTCAAAACTCCGCGGATTCCCATAAGCTCATTCAGCTTAGGAAGGATGTGTAAGGTGAAGTTGGTGCCATTATCAGTGAGAATAATCTGAGGGCAACAATGCCACTGAATAATGCATTCCAACACAAATTTAGCCACCATCACTGCCCCCAGATCTTTTATTGCCCTTGCTTCAACCCACCGGGTTAAGTGGTCAATAGCCACTAAATTGTACTTACAACAGTTGGCTCCTGTTGGCAAGGGGCCAACGATATCGAGGGAGACTGTATGCCAAGTGAAATGTGGTTTCACTAACCTATATGATGTCATATGGCAGAATGGTTTCTCCACTTGGCACTGATGGCAACAGGAAATATTTTCTGAGAACATCGAAACTCATAATTTCCAGTAGTATTGTGGGCGTAACAACTCCAT
>JAKSZP010014938.1:0-69252 GCA_022478985.1 Massospora cicadina | reverse complement strand
TATTGTTAAGCAGGGCCAAAACCAAAGAAGGTCCTTTTCTCAATACTAGTATTTTATATTTAAAAAAAGGTCGTCTCTCTTTCTGCTTAGCATCACTTTTCGAAAATCAATTCAGCCTGAAATTTAGCTCCACTAAAGAGATTTACAAAAACTATTAGCAAATATGGCGGGAAACCCCGCAAAAGAACCCGCAGGCTATGCCAAATGAGCCAGCACCACCTCAAATGAAGCAACCCTCGGTTACCCACCTCAGGGTCAACCAGAATCACCCGCTCTCAAGCAGCAGCCATGAAAGCAGGCACCACCCCCCAACCTGGAGCTACTTCAACTAGCGACAGTTCACCTGATGCACTTCTGCAACCTGCACGCCTAACAGCTCTGTGTGCGCTGCCTCCCACCAACCCGCTGGGCCCCCTCCAACCAAGGAGGCCATCACCCACACTGTTTTAATGGCGCCTGCTCAGTTGAATGCAACTCAGCCCATCCAGGCATTCACCTCCCCCATTGTGTCAGCTAATTCAGCCCCATCTATTATTGCTGACGCCGTGTTTCTGGCTCCCTCCATGAGGGGCGATACCCAGCTACCTGGCCCCCAAACCCTCTGATGTAAGGTTGGATTAGCCGCACATTCTGGTTCACTAAGCACCAAATTGGGACAATCTACTCTTCCCAATGAGGATTCAAATGGTTCGGATTTTGGAACTTCACACCAATTCAAATCTCACCCGTCCCATTTAAGCCCCATAATCGGCACTTCTCAAGTCGGCACTTTATCTCCATATGCTGAAAATGACCAATTCACCAATCAGCCAGTGAGTTTTGCCCACGTAATCACAGCAAATACTTGGGCTGAATTTACCCAAATAGATTGGGATGGTGATGAAACATCGCCCTCCTCCCAATTGGCTGGAGTTAATTACAATCTGAATGGGCCTCCCCAATTTAGCGAGGCCCAACAATCACCTGACCCCCAAACCCTCGGATGTAAGGTTGGATTAGCCGCACATTCTGGTTCACTAAGCACCAAATTGGGACAATCTACTCTTCCCAATGAGGATTCAAATGGTTCGGATTTTGGAACTTCACACCAGTTCCAATCTCACCCGTCCCATTTAAACCCCATAATCGGCACTTCTCAAGTTGGCACTTTATCTCCATATGCTGAAAACGACCAATTCACCAATCAGCCAGTGAGTTTTGGCCACGAAATCACAGCAAATACTCAGGCTGAATTTACCCAAATAGATTGGGATGGTGATGAAACATCGCCCTCCTCCCAATTGGCTGGAGTTAATTCCAATCTGGATGGGCCTCCCCAATTTAGCGAGGCCCAACAATACGCCCCTCAATTTAATATGACGCCAGCAACTGCTGTAACATTCCAGCAACAAGGGAACTCCTCAAACTTGTTCAAACCACCAGCTTACACTCAACCTGCGATTGAAGCCAAAGTAAACACAAACGTACCAAAGGAGCCACTGGGGCATGGCAAAAACCTCTGGCACCAACGCTACCCAAAGCTGATCCCCGTGAAGTGGCATTTATTGCTGATGTTAAGAAGAAATGGGCTGAAACTAGAGTGCAAAAAGCTCTACCTCGCTCAACCCTCTCCCACGCAATTCGCCTTTATTATGGGCATAACCCTGTTGAATTTTATACAGAGGATTACAACTCATACTTTGCAGCAATTGCGGAGACATTCCCAATTAACACCACCATCCATGAATCAGTGGAGGGCCACTACATCGATTTGGGCTTCACTGAAGCTGCCCTTGCTGACCATGCTGCCACCCTCCAGGTCATTATTCCACGTGGATCACTTCGCATCTCCCATACACGCTCTCACCTGGAGAAAACTCATGGGTTATTTTTTCCAACCTACCAACGACTGTTGATCCTGAGTCCCTTAAACTGGCGCTCCATCGTGGTTTAATGGAGTTTGGGTCTGTTCTTTCAGTGGACTTTAGCGTCCCCTCTTACTATGCTCCCACTCAAAGAGCTCGCACTGCTAGGGCGTCGTTCATCCCCTCCCCCACTGTATCCCGCAACATTGAGGTTATTCCTCGTGTGGCGGTAGTTGGGGCATGCCCTGAGATCTTTTTTGAAGACCCTGATCAGGCGCGCCCCCGGTGTTCATGGTGTAACGCCCTTGGACACTTGTATAGTGGCTGCACATCTCGAAAACAAGCCCTCTTAGCCACCACCCAGGGGCCTAAACCAGGCCAAAAACGATCCCACGTGGCCGCAGCAGCAATTCCACAACCCACACAATGGGTTCCCGATTAAGACCAGTCCCCTGAGGCCTTACGCCTAGCAGTTGAAACAGCTAACCCCACTATTGGTATGGGATACCTTCACGCTCATGCCCCCCTTCCAGTGGGCACCCCCTCAATCTCCCAGAATCAACTCCCTCTCTCACCAAGCGCAAGGCATCTCCCACAGGGTGCCCCTCGTCAGCCATCCCCACTCAGGGCTCCGCGGCACCCCCACCAACCTCCACCAGCGATTTATTGCATCAACCCTCAGCTCCCAATGGAGCTATGCCCACCAGCATGGACTGGCAACCCGCGGCCTGCGGTAGAAGTGCCACCTCAAAAGTGTCCTACCCCAACCCCACAGTCCATTTCGCGCGGATCCTTTGCAGTGTTGGAGGAAGTGAATATGGACTCAGACTCATCAAATGGGGACACCGCGGAGGTCACCATTGAGCACCCTCAGGTCCTTCCCCTGCAACGGAGCGGGGGCAGCATCCTAGCCTGGCTTACTGGGTCCTCCGCCCCCCACCCTCTCCTTTCCCTCAGAACCCTCGACGCTCCTTACGGATTGCAGATAATAGTCAAGCTAAAGGACTCAAAACTAGCCGCCTCACAGCAGCAGGTTTAAGCGCTAGCAACCCCCCAGGACATGGAGGGGAACAGCTATGAATCCCCATGGCAGCACCCTGGCCCTGCAATCCATCAACGCAAATGGGTTGCGGGACTTTAAGCGGAGAGCCCGCCTCCTCCGAAACTTCAGGTCAGCAAAAATTGACATCGCTGCTGTCCAGGAGCCCCATATCCTCCCCCACGAACAATCTGCATGGAATGAACAGTTTGGAGGCAACTCCTTCTGGACAAACCATGCCGCCCTTATTGTTTTGAATCCCCGGGTTAGAACCCATTCTTTTTCACAATATCTAGGTGGCCGCCTCATACTGTCCAAACTCACCACTCCTGAATTCTCCTTCTTCGCTGCAAGCATCTACCTGCCTAATGCAGGTCAGGAGCAAAACCGGCTCTTGGAAGAGATCGTCCAACTCAATCTCCCACGGAATACAGTTCTCTTAGGAGATTTCAACACAACCATAAGTCGCATCCGTGACTCTTACCCCCCTGCAGCAAAGGAACGCCCTGGATAAAGTCGCCTCCAGGATTTCCTTCGCCTGAGTGGCTTTATAGATACGCTTCCACCCTCCGCGTCTGGCCTAGGTTGCATGACTAGGATCCAGTATGATGGAGGAGCTTTCCAGTCAGCGTCACGCATAGATATAGCACTGATTGGCCCCCTGCTAATTGGCCGCGTCTTCTCTCACATCTCTTGTGACAACCATCTGAGTGATCACAGGTCACTCACCATTGTCCTCACCACCACACTTAGACCGTCGCGTAGGTTCTGGCCTAGGGTTGCCCCAGCTCTTCTCAACAACCCCTTCACTAAGGAGAAGCTGTCTATGACCATCCGGGAGACTCTCACCTCCCCCCCACCCCACCTTCTTGACCACAAGTCTAGATGGGCGGTGACCAAGGAGGGCATCACCACGCGTTGCTTACAACTGTGCCAAAGCCCAGATGACTGCAGCTCGCGCCAGAGTCAAAAGGGCGGAAGCCAGAATCAGACATCTGGAGCGAAACTGCCAGCCTTCGCCCTCTCCCAGATGGTTGGAAGATTGGGAAGCGGCTCAGGAAGCACTCCGCTTGGAGTTCACACTGCAGGAAGAACGGGCAGCAAAATTTACAACATCTCGTTACTATGATCAATGGGAACGCCCCACCCGCTTCTTCTTTAAGAAACAGAAAGCCCGATCAACAGCGCAGGATATTACTGCACTGAAGATTGGCACTACAGCCACTTCAGATAAGGAGGAAATCACGCAGGAACTACACCGCTTCTACTCCAGCCTCTTCCATGCCACCCAGGTGGACCTGTCGGACATCCAAGACTTCCTGTGGCGGGCTCCAGAGCCGCCCATTGACCCACGGGCTGATGAGGCTCTACTGGCGCCTATTTCCATCCAGGAGGTGATGGGAACCCTTCTGAAATCCCCACGGCTTAAAGCCCCAGGCCCAGATGGAATACCCTTTGAGGTGTACCTTCTGGAACCTGCAGTGATAGCCAGAACCCTCCGCGACCTCATCGCTGCACTCTTGGTGAATGGCGAGGTCCTCCCCGACTCCAGAGGCTCAATCACGACCCTCATTCACAAGAAGTCAGACCGTGAGAACCTGGCGAACTGGCGCCCCATAGCGTTGATCAACACAGACCACAAGCTCTTCACGAAGCTTCTGGCCAACCGCATCACCAAATGGGTGTCACCTCGCCTCTCCCATCCCAGCACGGATTTATTCCGGGGGAGGTCGTTTGGGACAACTATATTGACCTTCACGTGACTTTGACTGCTAACTCTCGTAAGGTGAATGGCTTTGTGGCTCTCCTAGATATGGAGAAAGCATATGATCGGGTGGCCTGGAAGTATATTGATGCTTCCCTGGCCCGCTTCCATCTCCCCCCGCAGCTAGGCGCTGGATATCAGCACTCTATGACCAGCTCCACACCAGAGTCCTGGCGCCAATGGGTTTTACAGTGGCAGTAACAGTTGGACAAGGTCTCCGGCAAGGGGACCCCCTGAGCCATATCCTTTTTAACATCACCCTCGACCCACTCTTGGCCTCCTTACAGGACAAGCTAACAGGGATTCTGGTCCCAGGCAAAGCCTCCACACGCACCATGGCATTTTCAGATGACACTGCCATTGCATTTGGCTGCCCTGGGGATGTTGCCCTCGCTGCTGTGACCATTGAGAGGTACATCAAGGCGTCCAACGCCATGGTCAACACCTCCAAGACAACAGTTGTACGGGTCGGCTCCCACACCTTCCCCCCACCATTTGGTATTGAATCTGAGCGCTGTACCTTCCGTCACCTGGGCGTTCTCACCAACCAACAAGGATTTGCGCTAAAAGACAATGAGAACTTGCTCCTCGCAGCAGTTAACTCCAGGATTGTCAGCTGGAACCAGCGGCACATCACCCCCCAGGGTCGGGCTCTGATGGCCAATGTGTTCCTCCTCTCCAAAGTCTGGTTCCTAGCGCACGTCTGCCCATTCACAGATGCCCTTTATACGCGGCTCAATGTACTCCTCCGCTGTTGGATCTGGGGCTCAAACCATCCACCAATGGCCCTCTCAACCATTTTCCGACCCTGCAATGAAGGGGGCCTAGGGCTTCTGGACACGCGATCCCACGCCACCACAATCTTCCTGAAGTTCCTATGGCCGATTGTCTGCTGGGACGCGACCCCCATGCCCCAATGGGCGCCCGCCCTCCGCCAGTCAGTGTCAGCAGCCCTGGGTCTTCCTAGAGCATCTCTGAACTCATTAGGGGAGTGGCTCACAAACCACCCAGGCCATCGCCTAAAACCATCCTCTTCCCCCTACTGGAAC
This sequence comes from Massospora cicadina, assembly GCA_022478985.1. Classification (NCBI taxonomy): domain Eukaryota; kingdom Fungi; phylum Entomophthoromycota; class Entomophthoromycetes; order Entomophthorales; family Entomophthoraceae; genus Massospora; species Massospora cicadina. Next base: position 63,555 of record JAKSZP010014938.1, on the reverse strand, counting down.
CAGGCTCTCCTTGCCCTGAAACGAGTAAGCGCGCGGATCCACCATGCCTTCCCATACAGAAGGGAAGGCCCTGGCCTCAGCCCCCGTCGCCATGCAATTGAGCACAATGGACAAGTTGTCACAACTCGCCTCAACCCCCAAGATCGTCCTCCCATCCGCCCAAGACTCCTTGAGCTCCTCCCTCCCTCCATGAGATTTGACCTTAAGGAATTGTGGAAGGACGTCTATCACCCATCCTGTCAGCAAAGGTGTCCAACACCTTATGGAGGGTGCTCCACTGTTCATACAGGACAGGGGACCGGACTGACCCAACCTTCCAGCACCAAAGCTGCCCACGCTGTGTGGAGCCTATTGACTCCCACCTCCATCGTTTTTTCACCTGTCCAGGTGTCGCCGCATTTTGGCCAAAGGCCCGCGCGCTCCTCCATGCTCAGCCCTGGTCTGGACACCCTGTGCAAGACCTCATGTTTGAGCAGACATTGCCTGGTTGCCACCGACCCCTCCGTGTCCTCGCCTATGCCACAGCCATCTGGACCATCCATAACTACTTCCTTCATGCTGCCTTTGACCAGCAGGTGTGGACCCTTCCACACATGATCACCCACTTTCAGGTACACTTTGAGATGGCCCTGAAGGTCTGCACTATGTCGCCAACCCTCCCCCGCTCAGTTGTCACTGCAGCACGGCTCTGGCGCGCAAACCCCCTCCCTTTCTCGATGCCTCCTTCCTCCCCTTCCTCGCCTCAGGCTCTTAGGAGCCCAGGCATAATTCAATAAGCATTGATGAATCCCCCCTCGGGTTGGGACCATCTAGTACTAAAAAGTATTTCATATTTGAATTAGTTCAAATTTTGAGACCATAAGTTTTCAAAGCTAAAGTATATAAAGCTCAGTCTTCCAAATTAGGGAATATAGGTTTTCAGCCTATCAAATCAAAGATAAAATTTTTTTAAGGTAAAACCAACCCATGTGGTAATGATTTGATGAATTGTATCCAATCACCAGCGAGTAAAATCTTCTCACCTCAGCAGTGGTCAGACTCATGTGATAATGATTTATTAATTTTTACCCTAGCATTGTCTCGTAAAATCTTTGCATCTTGGAGGTGGTCAGATTTGTGTGGTAACTAACACCTCAAATTCGGCCAAGAAGTCAAAGAATTCCAATTATCAGTTCTTACCTTATTACACTAATTTTGGTTATAATATTTATTTTTCCAATAGTCAGGATTCCACCAAGAATCCACCAAGGTCTTTTCGCCATTGGTACTCATATTGTTGATTACCACAATATTTGAAGATTGGGCAGGAGATGGGCCAATCATGGTAGTAGATTTGGGAGCACTCATACCTCCAACATTCTTTCTCCTAAGTTGAGAAGGTGAATGTATGACAATCAGGCAGATTGACACTCAAATTAGTTCCAATTGATGTCAATTTGCTGATCTTGGTGCAGATTTTGCTGATTTCCTAAAACAGTTCTGCTGTGGTGAGTGTGGGTACTGGGGTGGAATTGGAAGAAGAAGAGCTGTTCACCAGCGCTCATCTACTATGTGAGCAAGATCACCCTGAGTAACTAGGGGTACCGCCATCCTTTTTGGTGCCTTCTTGCTCAGTAATGGAAAAATGTCCCAATCAACACCCAGAGGATGTTCCCCATGTTTTACCTCACCACCTGAGCCATTTCAATAATGGCTTGATCATGGTATAGGAAAAGTTTCCCATAGTTGACCTAAAGGCTCAAATGAATGTTGCTCCAGGGGAGCACCAGGGGGCAGTAGGGTACCACTTGGGTTCAAGTGAGGTGGGCATCAAGATCCTTGGGAGGAACAAATCGTCCCAGGGGTTTAATGTGACTGGGCAAGCCAGTCCAAGCACATTTTCCTGTCAAACGGAAGATGGCAGGGGAGTTCCGTTGCTGCCCCACACTGGAGTAGCTGGCAGGGAATTCAATGACATCAAGGTGAAACTAAGGAGGGCGATTTTGGATTTACTTTTTATTAACCATGTAAATTGCTTGGTAAATTATGCCGAATGGAAAGAGTTTTTTGACCAAATCACATTAATCTTAAAAGATCAGCATTTTAGGAAAACAGTGTGTGATGATAGGAGAACTACATATTTGACCAAAGCTCTTTTGGCTTCAATGAAGGCGTCAGAAAGGTTTATAAAAATGGTGATATTGGTGCAGGCAATTTTTGTCGTAAAGATTATGGGATATTACTGCCACTTTCTGCAAAGCATCATTAGCAACTTTATGAGATTGGGTCAGCATATATTTATGCTGAAAATCAAAGTGAGGGGGACAATGGGAGGAGGGATACCTTCTGTGAGCTTCACCACATATTTGCAACAGATTTTCAAAGGGGATGTCAACTCTGCATAGCAGTAGCTTCAAAAGCAAGCTGGTGGTCACCAAAGATTTTTTTTGGTGTTTGGATAGAGGCATATAAATGAGGGTGTGACTTAGCGTCCCATGGGGCATGGATAAACCACTTGAGTTTAAGAGTATGTTTGTCAAAGAAATTGCCCTATTTGTCAATTTAAGCCGATAATTTCCAAGAGTTCAGGTTTAACTGAATTTGGTTTGAGCGTATGATTGTTGATTGGACAGTTTGGTAGCAGCTTGTTTGTAAACTGCTGTTCAAGACAGTTCCTGATTGGTGGGAGCATCCATGGCACTGGGTGTGCTAGGGCCTAATTGGGTGCTGTAGGTTTGCCTGCAGCAGCATGCATTGAGGGAAGAGGGAGGAGGGTAGGGTAGTATTCCATTCCAAAAACATCTCAGGGTTGGCGGCAGATTGAAAGCTGGTGGAGGTGGGGCACATAGCTGCCTTAAGCTGCCAGGAATGGGAATTTGTGTTTCAAGTGGTATAACTCAAAACATAAGGGACTGATTATCAGCCCAGCATTGAAGCAGGCACAGAATAGATGATCAGGGGCAGAAGGGATGACAGCATGGGGAGTAATTGACAAAGCAATTTATATTAGGTTTAGAACTAATTGTGGTGGATGCGTGAGGCAGTGAAGCGTGTGGCCCCATTTAAGACCACAAATTGTATGATGGGGTTGGAGCCTTAGGCTGCCAAATCTTTCATCAGCTCCTGACTGAGCAACCTGGGGGAAGGTGGGTGGGCAGCCCAGCAAACTGAGCCACCATAGTGGTGTCCACTGGAAGCTGGGTGCACATTGGGGGATAGGGGTGCACTCAAAGTCCAGAGGCACAGTTGAAGCAGTGGCAGCGTCAGCTTTGCACAAGAAACTAGGTCAAAAAATTCCTTAAAGATAGAAATTGATAAATCTGCCAGACTGCATAACCACCTGTGTCATTTAGTGTCTTTTTCATGTATGAGAACAATTTTCTATACTTAACCGGGAGGACAAAAAGAATTTTTTAATGGGGGATCATGAGTGGGCTGCAAAGCACTGCATTGGATTGTGTGAGGTGGAGGCTGAGATCCTTAGCAGAAAAAAACTGAAACAAGGAATTTTTGGATTAGGTGAACCAATCTGAGCGCAAAAACCACTGAACGGGAAATGCTGGGGAAAGTTTTGACAGTGTTCCACACTGGAGTAGCCATTGGAGAATCTGAGGACATTTGAGGCCAAAGGCGGTGGGAGAGAAGGTTTTGGTATTTCAAAGTAAATAAACTTTTTACAAAAATTCTCTCTGAAGTTATGCTGAGCCCTAAAGAAACGTTTTCTCATGCACCCTTGGTATGGTGAGCCTTTTGTCTATCCCTGGCGCCATCAATACTTTTTTCATAGAAGTGTAGGGTACTGGCAGCAGTTTACTACCCTATTTTTTATATAGCTTTATATTTGGCATGAACTTTAAGCTTTTTAACTGGGCCTTCAGATCTCATCATTGTTGTAATTATATTGGTTTCAACCCTTGATGCCTCCTCTTTGAAACTAACAGTAGCTAGGATAGGCGGTGCTGTAAAGCGTTTAATTCTCTGGTGTCCTTGTCTATAGCATCTAGGGCATTTTTATGGTAATCAAGCTTCTCTTTCAACGATTTATTTCCTCATTGATTATGTTGTTCTCTTTCTCCAAATGCTGAAATCTAGCTTCCAAAGTTTCAGGGGGTGGAAGGAGAGTTGGTAAGGGCGTATGGCTACTAACCTGAAGGTTGTGGGTTCAATTCCCGCCCATTGCACATCGATCAGGGTGCCAGCCAAAGGAAGATATTGGCGGTTAGTAGGTCTAATAACACGAAAAACTTACCCATGACGTAATCAGAAAAGTTCGAGTCCCAATCTGGAGGTGGAAAAAACTTACTTTGACGGAGTTGACCCTGTTCAGGTTTCATGTCATTTCTTTCTTTTGGTAATGCCTGTCCCCTGGTCGGCTTGCCTTGGTTAAATAATAAAAAATAGCTTCCAAAGTTTCACAGAAGTCTAAAGTTGATCTGTTGATGTATTGGGTTTAATCAAAGGTGTAGCAGCATCTTGGGCACATCTTGCAGCGTTTAATAATAAATCCATGTATTCTTTTAGTATTACTACTTCTTTCTTCAAGACCACCATCCTGGCCTCAATGTAAATATGCTCAGCAACAGATAGGTATTATATACTTCCAGAACATAATCCAATATTCATTTCCTCTATCTCAAACTAAGTACTTTATTTACTCATCAATTTAAAGTGTTCATCCATTAGATACCAATTGGTGCCTTCCCCCTGTAATGAGCACCAGCTATAAAATTGGCATTATCACACTATTTGCTAAGAAGCAGGCAGGCAGCCATGTGCATTTCAGCAGACCTGATGGAAGATTCAATTATGAGTACCTATGCACTGGCGCAATAATCTGCAGCATGGCAGAGATAGGTAAAGCTCTACTTGTATTTTAATTGCTCCTGTGATTAACTATTTCCTAGAGTTAATTCTACTTTTTAATCTTATGAAAGTAAATAATATAATAGTGAAAAAGGCTGTAATATTATACCCGTCTATATATAAAATATATTTTAAACTTTTAAGAGCTGTTGTACTCAATTACACTCTGTAATTAACATTAAATGTAATCTTTCAGCTGTGTTGCTTGTATCAGCTCTTAAGTCTACTGCACAGGTTCTGATGTGTGCGTTGTATAGATTGTTGATAGTAACTTAAATGGTGGGTAATAGTATGAAGTCTATCACCTTGTTTGAGCTTCTCAACCAACGTTGAGTATTGTCTCCAACGCTAGATTGGTTCTTGTCCTAATCCTTAGAGGTACTTCTGAAAAAAGATTGAACTTCTCTCTTTGACTCTTCCATCTGGTGGAGCTTAAACTACTATTAAGTTCAGAGGTTCTTTCTTTCTCTCTTGACGCAGGAGCCCACATAGCTTTGATAGTAATAAATAGCCAAAGGATATCTGATCCTTCAGCTCAAAACTCAAAAGTGAAAATATAACAATTGTATAACATGGTAGATGTTTAATTATCTGAGTGTCTTATTATCTTCTTTAAACGATAAAAAACAAGAGAATATATAGGGGAATTCGGCGCTCAACTCTTCCATTGGCGCCTAATTTGGAAATGGCAGCTGTCACCTTGGAAAGCTTGATGAAGTCGCACCTCATGATGATCTTCCACATCTGTCTAGTCAGATTCCACCGCTGACTAAAAATGCAACCCCTTCTGGGTTGATTTTAAAATCATGCTTCAACGCCTTCAACCCCATTGTATTACCCTTATTAGGTTAGCGACCTGCTTAGGTAATAGGACCTTTTACCCATTAACAGCAGGTTGCGTTACCTAAAAGGGTAACTTGAAATTTACTATTAGAAGCGTTGTCAACACCCAACTTCTAATAAATCCCTTAGTCAATTGGTGACAAGCTCTAATATACTCCTTATAAGGTAATTTTAAAAAAATTAAAACCAAAAATCCCTTGTTTATTGTTTGATTTTTCCCAATGGGCCATTTGTAACCTGATGGAAACAAATAATGTCGGATTAGCCAATATATAAGGATATTTCTACAAATGATAGTTTTCATATGAAATGATAATTCCCACATCCACTAGAGGGTCTCATTACATAGTGGGAAAGCATATGATTATAATAATCTAAGCTTGATGATGTGGGCATACTAAAATCCCAACATATCCTCCACATGATCAGATTATTCTTCAATGATAGATTTTTGGAGGCAGACGATGCTTTGTTCATGGCCTGAGTCTGCCTGCATGGTTTAAATAAAGAATCCCAAAGTACATCTCCTTTTTCTTGATTGATGCATCTTTATGTGGTCCCTCTCCTTAGCGAGTTTCCTCTTCATGTACTTCACGCTGATGCCTCATTAGAGAGTGGTTTTATGGCCCCATGCCATACCAGGTTTATTTAAGTCATTTTCATCAATAATTTGTCTGGAAAGACTGTATTTCCACAGGTCAAGATCTATATACTTATGTGATTTAAAGGATGTTATCAGCCATCTTTACCAAACCCTTGGTTCCTGTACTTCCCCAGGTTGGGCTCTCCATTTTTGATCAGAACAGATATTTTTTAACTCTTCTTCTTGGGCCTCTTCATGAAAGATCTAGTTTCAACCAGGCTGATCCTGCCAATGTTCACAGTCCTCTTTAATTTTGTCATAATTAATCCCCCTTTTTTATTACTTGACAATGATAAGAGGGAACACCGCCAGTACAATTTTGATTGCAGCAAAATAAAAATCAGAATTTTGATATACATATTTATATTTGAGTTTTTTATCTTTTTCTCTATGTTTTTATATTATTTTTTTATTTTCTTATATTATTTTTCTCTTTTTGCAATGGAACTTAACCAATGATTAGATTCAGAGGTCAGTTTTTCTTTTACAACTATTCTGGTTCAGAGGTCCTTTCTTTAAAAGCAAACAACACTTATAGTATAGCGCTCTTCTCTTGAGACCTACCCAATAACTGGAACTTAACCTATTTCTATTAGTTTCAGCATTCCCACGGAAACATTGCATTTATCGTTCTTCTTAGATCCAATACTTTAAGTATTTATTATGGACCCTGTTCACTATATGACCATCAGCAAATTTTTAAGCATATAGGCATCTGTCGCTGACTTGGCAATAACCTTAGATGGATCCAACCATAAAGCATCCAATATGTTTCTTCTTTCAAATCCATGAGTATTGAAACACAATATCTATCTCCCACATGGTACTCTTTCAGTGCTGGGCGATTCTTATCATCCATCTTCTTCTTTTCAATTTTCCTTAATGTTGTAGTGAATGCCTTTAATTGAAATTTGATCATAACATCTGCCAGTCAGGATAAGTATTGCTCTGCACTCATCCACAAAGCTGGTTCCACTGCTGAATGTAAATAGGCAGTAATGAGGCTTTTCATCCATATTAGTGCTTAAATAATGTTTTCCCTGTCGCCATATGATAACTAATATCATGTGCAAAGGTAACTGAACTCAGATAAGTTCCTCAAATGGAAGTTTTTTCCACTAACAATTACACATTGTCGCAGCTATTGTTCCATTGACTCTTTCTACCATTTTTATTCATCTCTGGTTAGTAGGGAACAGAAACCACTCCTCAGATTCCCATTAGTATGTTCAGTCTTAGGATAAAGTAGGATGTAAGTTGGTTCCATTATAACTTAATAATACTCTCAGGAATCCATTCCAGTATAAAACTTAGTCAGTATGAATCTCGCCATATTTAAGGCATTTACTCTGCTCAAGGCCTTTGTATCGACCCATATAGTCAGATGAACCATTGCAACTAAGATGTACTTTATTCCCCCAGTACTAACAATAAAGGGTCCCATTATGTCTATTGACACCATGTGCCAAGCAAACTTTTGGCATAATAGCCAGTATCCCATCAAATTCTTGTGCAGCGTGTGGAGTTGACATTCCATGTAACAGGGAAGATAATCTGCTACATTGTAATTAATTGATTATTAGTAATAGTACTTGCGTAAATGATCTATCATTCTTAGACCACCATGCCCAACAACTTTTTTGTGGCTTGAATGAATTCTGTTCATTTGGACAGTTTAGGAAATAAGTACCATATTCCGTCAATCAGCTTGTAAAGCTGTCCGTTCTTTACTTTGGTTTCTTCCATCACTTTCATCAACGCTCTTTTCAACTTCTGGGTTCATCCCCAATATTCCCTTCAATCATCCGTTAGAATTAAATCATCCACTTGCTAATACAAAATTTTGAAAGGCAAGTAATCTCAATAGTCCATCAGCATTCTTATTATGATTCTCCTGCTTGGTGTATAATTTTAAAATAATAGACTTGCAGCTTCAAAGCTTTTCTTTCTCGTTGCAATCACTAATTATAAACTATTTAATTCAAGACTGGTAGGTTTGATAATCTATACAAGGAAATGAGTGTTCACCCAATGTCTGTAAAGGTTGGTCAAGCGTAGCAAAGGGTACAGGGTCAGTCTTTGCACCGTCAAAGGTTTTAAAATGCTCTGGCAACACCGGTGGCCAAGATAAAAATAAGAAAAAAGTGGCGAGTAATTCATCAGAGAATTTAACCTATCAAGCAAAATGCAACTAGTACATTAAGGCTCCTCATTTTCAGACCCTGTCGTCAGTGTAGCATAAGATCCAATTTTTTGGATATAAATTTAATGGCACTTAAGAGAAATTCTGTGGTGATGTGCAGAAACACTTTTCGGCCCAGTGTATGTCACACCACACTCTATGACCCACAGTTGGTTGGACCTCATGTTTAGAACCAAGCAAGCAGCGGACAACGCTGCACAGGTGCACGTGGTGGTTGATCTCCCATATGATCTACGAGTTGTCAAAACAAAGCACACTTGTTGGACCAATTCCAACTAAATTCTTGTCACCTTTGACTTTCTCCCCACAACATTGAAATGTGAAGTAGTAGAGCACCATCACTGGTGCTTAAAAACTATGGGAACTTCACTTTTTTAAATGAAGTTATTCACGTTTATTCTAGAGCTTAGTACTGGAATAGCAATTGCAGTGATAACCCCAACTGCAGTCATTATGGAAGACTTAACGAAAATCCCACACACCGCAATTATCAATATTGACAGGCAGGACTTCACCTGTTCCATGATATGTTGGATAGCGCACCGCCTATCTGCACCTATTATCATGCTTTTGGCCATAAAGCGCACACCTGCCCTTCCAGAGAGGGCACCACTTAGCATGAAATTCTCCCCAATGCAATGGGAAGTGCCAACTCCCATTAAGAACCTGCCATTGGCACTAGTGCCGCATTCCCATGGGGTGTGCAGTGGTGTTATTTAGGTTAAACCTGTGTCCCCATAAGAGCGCAAAAAGGCCAAACAGGCCCATAGAGCGGCGGCCAAGGCAGCAGCTTTGGCAGCGTCCATGATCCTGTCTGCCCAGACTCAAGCTGGCATTGAGTCATTTGCAGCCAAAGTGGTTTAAGCATTTGCTCACTAATCAGATTGGGCCTCCCACCTGCAGCCAGGTGTTTGAGTCAGATTCACCCGTGCAAAGTTACTACGCACCAATCAAAACCAGATCTCCCAACCCAACTTACACCGAGTTTTTTCAACCACTGATGGTGCACCGCAGGAGCACCTCAATGTGAAAAGTTGATTTAAAAGACACCAAAACTTAAACTAAACTTAAAGTGAAGGAAAGACTTAAGGACACTTACTTGGTAGCACAAAACAACATAGTGCCAAAGAGAAGAGTTCTGAAAAAAAGGCTGAGGAAGGACAAGGGGGCTTTTCTCATTGCACATAAGGTGCGTTGGGGGTCTCATTCACTATAGGGACGTTGAACATTTCTGGACTTAAGGCCTCGCCATCCTGGGATAGAAAACTAAGTTTTTTAGTACTAGTGGTGCCCAACCCAAAAGGGGGAGCCGCTACACATTGAAAACTAAGTTTTTAAAATATGATTTACAATTGAACTTCTCGGAAATTCAGGAATCCCACTATCCACATGGTGCTGAGGACACATGGGCAATCATGATCCTCTCCTCCCTTTATTTTTTTCGCCACACTGTGGGATGCTTATTCATGCAACCTGTAGCTTTCAATTTATATATAAAAATTTGTATCTCAATTGTCATGTGCTGGTCATGCCCTTTTCATGGGGATGAAGTACATGCTATCATTAATGTTTACGCCCTGGCCTGAGCGTGGGCTAGCTGGGAGCTTCTCTCAGCCGTAATTTCCCTCCCACTTCCACCTGATCCATTTGTGGTGGGCAGCCTGAACTGCTGGGCCAACCTGGCCACCAACCGCTGGCCTTCAACGCCTATCCCCCACAAGGGCACATCAAACTCTGCACTTTTAAAAGCTACCTTTGGTCTTTTTGATACCCTCCCCAAGCATGCACAGTTGCTACCAAACATGTCCCGTCCTCATGTGCACAACAGTCAGTTGAGGTTTATGTCCTGCACTGACCTCATTCTTACCCATTGTTTTTTCACCCCCAGATTGTACACTTTATAACGACGAAAATTGATTTCTCCGACCACAGGATGGTGCCAATATCCTTCACTTTATCAAGCCAAGTGGCACAGACGCCAAAGTGGTGTAACCTTTGACCGGCTGAGATCATGTCGCCCATGTTTAGCATGGATGGACACCAAAACTTTGGCACTGGAGTTCGCCACACCGTTCTGTGCTGATCCACTTTATACCTGATTAGCCTCCAAAGCAACCACCATCCCTCAGGCACGCCACATCTCATCACAACACTCTCAGGCTGCCTTGGAGGTCATTAAGCGCACGCTATGGGGATGTAGAGCACCTGAGGTCTGATGTCCCTGCTGCAGGGTACAACTCAGCTTGGGGTTGTAAATGGGCAGAAGAGTCTGCTCGTCTCAAAGCACTGGTAAGACAACAAAAACATTGCGTTTGTGTTCAATTCAAAGCTAAATATATAACTGTGGGTGATACGTTCTCTGCCTACTTTTTTTACAAATTCTTTGCACTGTGACAGAGCTTGGCCTGCACACAGATGAGGCGGCTGGACAAATCTGTCACATACACTCTAGCTAAAGTGGCAGTCAAAGTAAAATTTTACTACAAGTTGTATAAGCCAAAACCTGTCAAACCTGCCACAATTAATAATTTCTCGATGATGCCCATATCTACACTGTTTCCTGATACATGGAGTTAATGAATCTAATTAGTCGTGAAGAGCTTTGGTATGCCATTTGCGGTGCATCTCACAAGAAATTTACAGGCCCAAATGGGATTCCATATGAGTTCTAAAAAAATTTTAATCTAGTCTCCTCACTAATCTTGACTCAATGAACAAATGTCTTTATAAACGCGCCTCCTTCATGGGGACCAGGAGGCCTATATGATAACGCTGTATAAGAAAGGGGATAAGCTAGACTTGGTGAACTGGCACCCTCATATCACTTACTAATACAGATACTAAGTTATTCACTAAAATTATGGCCAAACGCCTAGGGGAAAGTTCTTCTTAGGTAATTTCCTCTGAGCAGTTCGGTTTTATCCCAATGCAGTCAATATGAAACAACGTTCACTCCACAGCCAATGTCTGTCAATCCACGGCTACTGGGGCCCTTGTGTTCTTAGACCAACAAAAAGCTTATGATGGAGTAAACTTGGATTACCTCAAAGCCTGAATTCACCAGTTCCACCTCCACCACTGGTTCATATATTGGGTGATGCTGCTCACGGAATCTGCCACAGTGGCTGTGTGTGGCCCTGGCTTCCTCATGAATGTAGTTTGCCCTCAAAGGGGTCTCTGACAAGGGACCCTTTAATTCCACTCTTGTACAACTTCAGCCTCAACCCACTTTTAAGTAAATCTCTTGCACGCCTTGCTGGTGTCCATGCGCAAGGCCAAGCACCTGTTAGGATGCTGGCATTCGCTGACAATTGTGTGGTTGGGGTGCTTGACAACCATGATGCACGCCCGCTGGAGGCAATATCCAGGAGTATTCAGGGTCAGTAACGCCGCACTTAATGCCTCCAAAACTGAAATCATTCTCCTATGATGATACTAAGCCCGCAGGTCAACAGCGCCCCATTGTCAGCCTGCTTTACAGATAGCTCTCTGGTTTGCTTGCCCGGACACCCCACACTGCCCCACTTGTACTCCCTTTTGTGCCAAGACCTACTGCTGGTCCAGTGCGCCATTTGGAAGTGTGTCTGGAGGCTGGAGAATTTGCTTGTCAGTAATGGAGCACCACATCCTAGACAATGTCACAAAGCGCATCGCCTCACTCAGAGCCCACTAGACTATCCTAACAGGTCAGGTTGTGCTTTCTAACTAATGCTCCTGTAGAAAGTCTGGTTTGTGGACCATGTCATCGCCTTTCCCCCTTTTCTTCACCTCTATAAATGCCCTTCTACAAGGGGGCTTTGGTTAGGCCGCCCTCCACCGGTGAGTCTGGATGTCATGATTGGTCCTCGCCATAGTGGTGATATGGACCTACTAAACTTTAAGAACCAAGCCGCCACTTTACTTGGCACCTGGATCTCTGCAGTCAACAACCTCACAATTTCAGAACACACTGGTCACACGAAGCCAACTCAAATTTTGCCCGCGCCCATTGCCTCTGAAATCATACCCATCCCATTCTTAAATTAACTATCTGGCCTCTCATCCCTCTGCCGCATGCCCACTTGAGACGTTGCCCCAATAATAATGTATTCTCCTCTCTATGCGGAGCGCTGAGTGGAGAATCAGCATGAGTGGACACAACTCCTAGAGGGGTCGCCCTACTCCCCATAAAAAGCAAGAAGTCCTTGTGCAATTTGTTTTGAACAACTGGTAACACAATGTGCCCTCCATCATTGCCCATATGGACTACCTTAACAAGATAGACATCCCTTACTCTCTGGAGACCCAGAAAGACTTAAAGCGGTACACACACCAATTTTCTGTTACAACCCCAGATCTACGCCCATGTGTGGAGATGCCTGAGAAAGATGTACCGGACTTCTGAGCGGTCCAATGCCTCTCAATTTTCATGCATTGTGTGCAGTTAGTACGGGTCATTAGTCAATCACTGGAAGATTGCCTACCATCACAGGCGATCTGGCTGGATGTTATACGCCTTTTTTAGGAAGAAGTACATTATCTCAGCCTTTCTAAGGACATCTTCGCCTTTTTCATGACCTTTCTTATCCAGTCTTCTCTCTTCACCCTAATTTGTTGCAATAGCGCTATGGATAATACACATTATTTATCTTGACAAACTTTCTGGCGCAACCCCATCCTCCGTGAAGTTGTGCGTAGCTTCCACTCTCACCTTACAGATCACTTTCAGGCTTGATGTTTGGCCAACTGCCATACCGCCTCCTCCAGTTGGTGTCATCTGGTTCTTTATCTGGTTCTTCTCATTGGACCTTTCCTTCATTCATATTCAGTTTTGGCCCAGGAATCCCCTGAACCCCCTTTTCCTTCCACTGACAGTCCTGCTGGCAACAGGAGGTAGCTTTTGCTCTGTGTGCCCCTATGTTTCTTGGTGTTTTGTAGTTGGTGCTAATCAGAAGTGTCCATTCAATGGTCGGCCTTCCCCAAATAAAATTTTAAAATTTAAAAATTAGGCTTGCAGTTTCAAGGCCCATCATGCCAGTCGCTCTTATGGTTCGTTAAGGTTATATAACCAGCATAGAGACAAGTGGTCAGTTACAATATGAATTGTGTTTCATGTGTATACACTCAAAATTGTTTACAGGCATAGATTCCAATGATGCACTTGCACTATGTCACGGTGTATTTTCTTTCTGCTGGCGTCAATAATATACTCACACTTATCACCTGATACACTTCCATGTCATCATCTATTTAACCTAAAATTGCGCCAATTTTCATTAACTAGGCATAAGTCTGAATAATAAATACACAATTGAAATTTGAGTATCTCAGGAAATGAATAGTCATCAGGTAAATTTTAGCTAATTGAATGCTTTTTGAGTCTCCTCATTCCACAAAAATCCTTTTTTCAGAACCTTTAACGGGTGAAACAATGGTTTAATGATTTCAGAGAAATCTTTGATAGATTGTGATAGTAGCTGTCCATCTAAGAAAGAATTTTATGTCCTTAACGCTCTTTGTGATTAACATCCATTCAATGTCCATTGTCTTCTGAAGTTGAGGTTGTAATCCACCAGAGTTTATCAAAAACTCCAAATATTCATACTCTTTTTATTAAGAATGACATTTTTTTGGCTTGATCTTTAAATTCGCTATTGTAGCATATAAAGACTTCCTCCAAGTGCTCTAAGTTATTGAAGTATGTCCTGCTAGATAATTGATTTCATTCAGATACATCAAAATGAGAATCAACTTTAAGTCACTCAGAATAGATTCCATTTCCCTCTAGAATATCGCTGGAGCATTGCACAATACCTAGGGATTTTTTGTCAGCTGGTATAATTCTTATGTGGTGTATATTGCACATTTTGGTGGACTGTTGTATACTTACCAATGTTATGAATTAGATTGTCTTATCATGTATGGTTAACCTTATGTTTTGAGTGGGTATATTGCACATTTTTTTCATATTTTTTGGTAAGTTTATCTGCCAATATCTTAAGATCAAATCCATCGCCAAATAATAATTGGCGACCCCAGATAAATGAGAGCATCGTCAATCCTCAGCATTGGATACAAACCCTTTTTAGTGAGGTTTTTAATTGACAGTAATCAATCACCATGCGATTTGATCCATTTTTCCATCAAAATCGAGATTGGACTCACTCATTGACTTGATAACTATATGAGGAGCCCATGCTCAACCAGCTACTAATTTCTTCAATGACTATTGCATCAGCAGCCTTGGCTTTGGTGGGTAGGTCGCATTTGTATTGGCAGATATTACCCAGTGCTGACCTTATGAACCACATATTTAGTGCATCTAAGATTTATAATCATCCTGAGCAAATATCACCCAGTATTTCTCAAATAAACATATCCTAATTCTGCTTTCATTTAAATAACTCAATCAAATTCTTACAATTGACAAGTACAATAACACAATTGGCAGCATTCTCCAGTTTTTTTGAAGTTATGTCCTACTTTATATCATATGGTTCTTTGTCTGGGATTAAAGTCGAGTTATGAACGCCTATTGTATGAGGACAATAGATAGATGGTGATAGTTATTAAGATCTAAGCTCCATAAAGACAATACTAGAGGGTGTGTTCTCCTGTCAATTTACTTGTACAACGGCTTCCTGCCCTGATCTTCCTTATCACAAGTAAATTTCTGACTTAATACATGAAAAAGTATTAACTGTAAAAAGCTTGCATATTTCAAACTAGTAAAAGATTATTGTGCCAAAAGAATGTTTTTTATTTGCCAAAAACAGAGAGAATAATTATTGTGTGAATGTTAACCACACCTTTCCTATGGCACCTCTTCTTACATTGCCACTTAATCAGCGGATCATGATGAACTTCAGAGGGCCTACAAATGCTTAAGCGTCCCTCTGTAACCCTGCTTAGCGTTGTGGACAGTGTCTCACTGACATAGTTACTGCAAAACAGCGTTTCATCTGATGCATCTCAAAATAGCTAAACTATTACTTCTCTAAAGCAACTGTAGCACATATCAAGGCAATTAATACCATTAATAGTAATTATTCTATTGTAACTTAGTTGACATTAAAAACTAACTTTGACATATCCAACGAAGCCCCCAATCCCAGGTCATCCTGTTGAATATGATTAAGAGAACTACTAGGCCACAAATCCTAAGTTTTGTTTGTACATGGAATTCTTTCCTTAATCGTTGATATGTTTGACATAAGATAAAATAAATTAGACATAAGATAATATTAATATTTCTTAAATCAACTCTATCGCCAATTCAGGTCCAGTCAACCATTCAACACTTCCCCAGCCTTGAATTGATATTAGCAAAGGATATATTTCCTTCTTTATCATAATGTACAAATTATCAAAAGCCTCAAAATATTATTGATAATTCAGTAGCCTTACTTCCCAGGATAGACGTGTCTTCAAAAGGCTCACTTCATCCATGTGGCGCGCTATGGTAGAATTCAGGCGCCTGCCTTCACTTTCTCAGGTTATGTAGTTCCAGGGGAACGTCCCCTTTGCGTAGATTGGGCGATTTTCCCATTCCTGAACAAGAAGGGTCGGAAAAAAGTGGCTGTACCCCCTGTCATTAAGGGCGACCTCGCCCATGTGATAGACAGCGCTGGGTAACAGCACTCCCTCTAAAGATTCCTCCCCTGGTACCCGAACTCACCTCTGCCAAACTTGTCTGCCAAATTGAGGAAATCTTAGCTGAGATTATCAGATTGAAGATGATAGGTCTACTGCCAATGGGAATAAAGATAATGATCAGAAAAGTAATATTTGGAAAGAGATAATAAGAGAATTATTAGCTGGAATCATGGATAACATTGAGCCATCAAGTGATATGATCGCTGCTGCCAAATTCCCTCAAAATCATTTGGGATTGTTGCCAATAATTCAAAACCTCTATTACAAGAATTGTAAGTTGCACCCAACATGGCTCAATTGGCTGAATGAACGCCCCAGCGACTGGGAATGGGTGGGATGGCCATCCTGAACCAGTTTCCAACCAATTGGTACCGCCCCTATATGGGGTGGCCCTGGGGAATCTCCATTGTCCATCTTGCCTGACTCCATTGTACCAATTGACATAAATGCAGTCAAGCATCAGTCCAGGCGTTTGCGTATGAACTGATAGTGACTCAGCATGCCACCGAATCCTTTGATGTCAGTTCCAATTAAAATTATCCACCCCTTCCCCTGAAAATTTGCTGGGTTAGGTCAAATTTAAGAGACCCAATTCCTGCTTTGACCCACTACCAATCAAACACTATTTAATCTGTTTCTTTGCACTGAGATAATTGGTAGTCAATTTTCTTCACTTATCTTTCCAATAAAAACCTTTTACCCTAATTTTCAGTTTCTATGTAAAAACCAAACCGTCCTTTCCGCCTATATTCCAACAACCCTTGGGGTTTATGGCCGTGTTCACCTGGTACTTTGCTAGGTGCCTATACACGATTATGGCTCATGGGTACTCTATGGCGGAACACCTTCCTGGTTCCATAACCTTCATAACAGCAGCAGTGCAGAGGCATTTTGGGTTTGACGTTTGAGTGCTTCAGTACTTAAACTGGCAGGCCAGTCTAAAAATAACTTGCTGTTTGCCTGACAGTTAGTTTAACTAGTCATACCTCAACAGTTAATGAAGGTTCATCTTCCAGGCCAGCCACGACATCATCAGAGCTAAGTAAACCTGAGTCAATTCCCTTGGTTTTGAGTACCTTCAAGTAAGCTTCCCAGTGGATTAAACATGATCCACCTTCAACCGCCTCATTAAATCTTTGTGGCCCCATGGCCTCCCAAAATAAAATATTCATTGGCATTAGTTCTTAAAAAACAATGATCTTCTTCCTGACTTCCTTTTTAACTGCTTCAAGTCTTTCCTTCATATAGCATTATTTCTTCCCTTCACACAGTCTGTGTAGCTACTTCATGTTTTTCTATTGACTCAATGTCTGAACCCTTGGAAGCCTACATGGCTTCCGCACTTGCATTTAATCCCAGTTTTGCTCCAATTGATCCGTTTGACCACGCTCTACTCTTTGCTCACTCAGTTGTTGTTCTCTGGTGTACTCCAGAGACTGTTCGCATTAAATGCACATTCCATTGAGCCTTTGGATTTGTGTTTTGAAAGCTCATTATATCCTTTTGATCTACTGCGCTCTTTGCAAAAGCCTGTTGAAAAAGCTTCCTGAAAAGTATATTACCCAAATGGCTCTACTTGACGCGTGTGTTGGCTCCTTCAAGCAACCTTTCCCATGGAGAACATGCCTGACATATGCAGAATTCTAGATGAAGCTCGTTCACAGATTTTTTAAGCAAAAGTGTTTCTTCTGTCAGCTTAACCTTGTCTTAAAAGTCCTCTCGCCAATTTTATCTTTCTTTCTGCAGCTTTCTCCCTAAATGCAACCTCTCTCGCCTGTTCCAAAGTCCATTCCAAATGTCACTTCCCCTTATTCAATGGCTCTTCCTTAGTCAGCCAGGCCAACGCGTCTGGTGCTGAGTCTTCTTAGGATTAGCTCATCTTTGACAGGGTCTCAACAGTTGGGACTTGTATGAAATTCACATTTCTACCCATGTCACTCTTCTTCAGGCTACACTCTTGCAATCTCACTCCCCACTCCCTCCCAAAGAAAGGGGTCTAGCTCCAATGACGACAAAGCATCTGAAAATATGAAATAAAAACTGTATATTCCTTTTTTGATATTGTATTTTCAGTTTATAATTCTTCATATTTTTCAACATATTTTTATTTTTTCCTAATTTTTCCCTTTTCTCTTTTTTTCCTTTTTATTCCCTAAGTTACATATGAAGGAGCTTAGTGTAAACTCTATTCACAAGGCTTTTCTTTCCCGTTATTATCACTCTTAATAATAACACAATTCTACGCAATTTCTCTGAGATTGACAATCAACCTGGAATATGAGCAAATTTGTCCGCAACAACACCAGTTGGGCGAAAGTGGCCAGCGTGAAAGGCCCGAAGCCCTTTCAACCTGCCAGGGGAAAACGCCCCAGTGGAACATCGATTTACACCCACCAAAAAGGGTGAGCACAATGCCGCACCTGGAGTTTTGCAATTCCTGCAAAAAATGGGCGCATATACCAAAATTTAGCATTCCCAACCCTTATCCTCCCTTGAACATGGCCTCAGAATCATGGTCAGCAATACTTCCCTTGAGTCATGGGAAAAAATGGGGAGGCCCTCTCCGCAACTTTCCCAAACACCGTCTTGGTAAATTACAAAAATTTACACAGAGGATGGGTGGATGTCAGGTTCATGTCCGCGGATGAAGCGGCAGAAGCAGCAAAATTTTTTTATAAGAATCAATAATGAAGACAGAACCATCTGCACGGTGCACACACGATGGAATGAGGAAAATGACATCTTCATCATATTTGACTGGCTTCCGAGCACCGTGCACCATAATGTCCTCACAGATGAACTCTGCGGGGGTCTCAAAGGCTACGGAGTAATCAAACAATTTGAATTAGAAACATTCCCCCTCCTGCCCCACCTGTGCACAGGAAAGGCAATTGTATTATTGAACCTGACCAAGATGTGGCTGAGGACATCACCTTAATTCCCCGCATGGCGACCATCAACCTCCCTGATGGCAGTGTATCTCGCCCCTTCCATATCACACCAGAGCACACCCCACCCATTTGCGAATTCTGCTCAGCAATAGGCCACAAGGACCACGACTGCCCCGTCAAATGTGGGATTGAAGCACCGGAATTTTGCGAGGAAAATATGGATGAAACAAGCTCAACTTTCGGAAAAATTAAATACTCTACTTTTGCCTTCTATTGGGGTGAAAGAGCTGATATTGCCTTGGTTGAGCCCATCTCATGCAAGGACCGACGTTGCGCATAGACCACCCGCAAGCAGGCTGTGAGTTCCGCCAAGACCCAAACTCACACTGCAATTTCCCCAGAACAAATTCAAGCGGATGCCATGGCAGCACAACGGAACAACCAATCAGACCCAACACATAAAACCAAACACAACCAAAACGAAGAAACTGTTGGACACAACCAATCAAACACACTCAACCAAGCGGGAGTAGATCCACATTGCACCACTGAGAATCCTCCCAACCAATCATATATGTTCAATGATGACAGGGAAGACAACTTCAGTCAATCACAAGGCGAGAACACTTATACACAGGAACCAAACACCCTGACCCACAACTCCCACCCATCAAACTCACAGGTAAGCGGCAAAAAAATTCTTCTGATGGGGCAAAAGCCAACACACGCCAAACCCAAAGCATATGTAGTAATACAAGCCAGAAAAAACTGAATAATGCCAGCTCCAAGATTGCCAATCGACACAATGATAACAATATGGCTAATCAACCTCACACTCGCAGTATGACTCACGAGAAGGAACTGAGTGACCTCAGTGGGTCACCCCAGCGTTCCTGATGTGGGGACTACCACAATCAACATAGGGACGCTTAAAATTGCAGGATCCAAGGCCCCCACATCTTGGGCCAAAAAAAATGCTTTCCTGTGCAATATCCCCATGGATATCTTGGCCATCCAAGAACCTCACTGTCCACCGGGGAGGAGGAGTCATGGTCAATCATGCTCCTTCTGGCCAAATCCTTTTGGACATACCATTGTGGGATGTTATTTCGATCAAACTGTAACCCTCCAGTAAAATCCAAAACACAGCATCTCACCTGGAGGGATGGCTACTCCTAGTGGACCTCGAATGAAATGGAGAAAATTTCGCTGTGGCGTGTGTATATGCCCCAAATAATCCGAATCACTGCCAAAAATTCCTGTCTGATATCCTATCAATCCCATTCCCCAAGTCAACATTTTTTGTGGGGGATTTCAACTGCTGGCTAAACATTAATACTGACTGCTGGCCCAAGTCTAGGGCTATACCCCGTGGCCACATGGAACTATGAATACTAAAGGCAACACTGGGCAAATGCGACACCATCCCCAAACAAGCCCCCACCCTAGCCAACATGACAAGAACCCACCACAACAATAACCAGCTGGTCTCAATGACCCAGATTGACCTGATGCTCGCCCCTATAGACTTCTGACACCGAGTATCAAACTTTACAACAACAATTATCCCTTTCTCTGACCATCAGATGGTCTCAATAATGCTATCATCCTCAGAAAAATACAAAAAACCGCCCACCTGGCACAGAGTTCACCCGAGCACCATCCACCTCCCAGAACTTAAACTCTGGATTGAGATGGTGCTAACAACACGTCAAGAAAGACAATCACCTGATGGAAATTGTATCGCCAAATGGGAAACTTTAAAGGCTCGTGCAACCAAGAAAGCTTGCCATCTAAATTCCAGAAAAACAGCCGCAATGTCTGCAACAATCAACAATGCTATCAGACAGCTTCAACACCTAGAAAATAATACACCTAGTGAGGTATACACCCCCCAATGGGGCCGCCTGTGGTTTCAGCTATCAACACAGGTAAACTCCCTATTTAGAAAACACCAGCATTACATCGAAATATGCTATATTCAAAATACAATTTATCCGGAGAAACTCACACAGCCCAATTTTTCCACCGATTTAAGACCAATTTCAAAGTCGGCAACCTGCACACAGGTCTGCCGAATGGATGACACAATGGCATCCACACCATCGGAAATATCAGCTGAATTACACCGATTTTACACTGACCTGTACACGGCGGATTTCGCATCACCCAACAAAATTGAAAATTTTTTATCATCTGCCAATATAAACACCATAGCTGGCCAACCAGACCTGGCAGCACCCATAACAAAAGATGAACTATGGGAGGTAATAAAATCAACTCCGCGCCACAAGTGCCCTGGGACTGATGGCCTTCCATATGAATTTTACAAAAGGTACTTTGATTACATTGCACCAGTACTACTGGCAACTATGAACAAGTGCCTAGAAGACACATCCCTTCTACCTGGCGGCCAAGATGCATACGTGGTAAAACTTTTCAAAAAAGGAGACCAAGCAGATCCGAACAACTGGCGCCCAATTGCTCTCACCAATACTGATACAAAAATACTAACAAAAATTTTAGCCAAACGTTTGGGTTACATCGCCCAGACAACCCTCTCACACCATCAATTTGGATTCATCCCAAACTGCTCAATTTGGGATAACATTTATAAAATTGCCAACATCTGCCAAGCTAACCCCACAGGCGCCTTTGCTTTCCTGGACCAAAAGAAAGCATATGACCGAGTACACTGGGGATACCTAGAACAATGTCTGAAGGCCTTCAACCTAACACCCCGCTTTATAAACTGGGCGCTCCTCCTAACGCGCTCAGCCAAGTTTGCAATCAGAGGCCCAGGCTTCCTAACCGACACCATCACCCCCCAAAGAGGCCTCAAACAAGGTGACCCACTTAGCCCCCTATTATACAACTTCACCCTTTCTTCCACTTCTCCGCATTGCAAACTCAAAGCTCACCGGAATCAGGTGGAGGGACAACCACCAACCAAAATGCTCGCTTTCGCTGATGACTGTGTCATTGGAGTCTCAGGCAATAGGGATGCCAGGACGATTGAGCGCATCATTCACCAATATGAGTCAGTGAGTAACGCCATGCTGAACAAACAGAAAACAGAGATAATTGTTATGGGCAAATTCAGTTCAAACTGGGCCCCACCCCCACACCACCACAGAAACCAACCAACCACACACCTAACCACACAACAAAGACCCAAGCCAATAAAACCACTGTGCTTACCCTTTGCACCCCACCCCGCCACTGACCCAGTCCGTCATCTGGGCATATGGCTAGAAGCTGGTGGATATGCACTTGACACCATAGAAACCAACATATTGGACAAAATCACAAAAAGAATGACATGTATGCGAAGGAATAATGCCAGCCTAACCGGAAGAATTGTATTAGCCAACTCCCAGATCCTATCAAAGCTATGGTTTGATGCCCATGCGATCCTCTTCTCTGCAAACTTCACCAACGCAGTTTACAAACTCCTGAAGAACTGGCTATGGTCGGGCTACCGTGCACCTATCAGGTTGGAGACCATGTACGGCCCACAGAAGAAAGGCGGGTGGGGCTGCTCAACTTCACAGATTGAGCAACGCAAATCCTAGATGCATGGATAGCCTCCAAGACGTCACCCAACCCACCATCCCTCCACTGGGCTAAGGCAGCCCAAACCAATTTTGCAAGGGCACTACATCTGAGGTCCCCCTCCAACCCGAAGACCCCTGATGAAGTACCTTGTAACACACCCAAACGCCACTGGACCACATAACACCAATCGGTATTTCAAACGTATCCTATACAACCTAAGACAAGGAAATTGGAGTTTCTCATATGTACAGCAATCTGAAGACACTCACCCCCAAACTGGATATGTGCAACTCCACAGAGGACAAACGGTGTCTAATGCGCCCAGCCCCATTACCACCTTTCCCTCTGTCCAGGATTGACTACCTAGACCACCAAGACATCCCATATGACCTACAACCCCAAAACAGGTGTGGAACATCGTCACCTGTCCCCTCCTATCCCCACAAGTATGCTCCACAATGTGGCGATACATGCGCCGCACATACAGAACAGCTGACCGTACTTTCTCAGTGTTCAAGACATGCGCCATCTGTGGCGGACCCAAAACACTAGCACACCTCTTGGAAGAATGCCCGCCATCTGCGCATATCTGAGCCAACGTGATGCACTTGTTTCAACAATCACCTACAACTAAATTCTGACTATGATGTGATATCATGGCACTCAACATGGCCTCACCTATCCCCCAGACACTGAGGGCCCTAATTGTGTGCATTGCAATATGGTCTATTCACACAATTACCCTCGACGCTTTCAACGGGATCTTTCACAACTTTAACCAAACCATCGTCAGGTTCCACAGCCATTTGGCTGACCACTTCCAAGCCTGGCTGTTTGGCTCACTCCAACACAAATGGAAGAAACGGATGGGCACATGGATTCCAATCTGGTTCCTCCGAAATGACACTGAAAACCTCACTGTCTCCATAGGCAGTACACCCTACTAGCCAGGGTCGCCATGACACTCAAGGTTTAGTCACCCACCAACCCTGGCCCCTCAGACACACAAAAGTGTGCCAAGTCGTATTTTGAGTTCTCTTTCTTTTGCTTTGCTCTCTCTTCCCGCTTCTGTTTTTCCGCCTCCTCTTTTCTCCTAAATATTGGATGTGTCTGTCCCCTGGTCGGCCATCCTCGTACAAATAAATAAACTCTTTTCACAAACAACCGCCTTGATATTCATAGTGTGTACGTCTTCAGAAGATTTTTCTAATACAATGAAAGGACATTTCTAAAGCCTGGCCAACTTGTGTGAGTGGTCCATGGTATGGGTGTCACAGTATACTACCAAGTCTCCTTCCTGGAACTTGGAAACTACAACTCAATAAGAGTCATTGTAACACTTCTGACTTCTTTTTTAGCTAATCACGTTCAGATAAGCCTCATCCTGCAACTTGATCAATATCTTCACCACTTGTGCAACATAATATGTAGGACTAACTACATCAGTTGGATTGAGCAATGAATATAACAACAGAGGTAGTGATGGATCTACCATACAAAAGTTAAAACGGAAAGTTTCCAGTGCTGCTATGATGTCCAATGTTTTATGCAAACACTATAGCACTAATGAAGGTAGCCATTGTAAGGCGTTGTGACAGCATTTTTGCGCAATATGCCAACTAGGGTGCCGTTCATTCTTTATACCATACCATTGGTTTCAGGATGGTATGATCTTGACAATGCTCCTTAGATACTCATCAACTCGTTTAAGCATTGCTCCATCTGTGCAGTCAGATTTTTTTATTGTCCGTCAAAATTTTATGAGGACATCCATGATTGTAGATGACATAATTCATGATGAGTTTGGTAGTCATCAAGGCCCTGATGTCTCATATTGCTTTCTCTTCCACCCTTTTCATCAGATGTTCAATAGAACCATGATTTATTATTGCCTTGGCTACTCATGGGCAAGGGGCTGACAACATTAATATATACTGCATGCCAGGCCCAGTTGGGTTTAATTAATTGATATTTCACATCTTACTTCATAGGCTTTTTGATTTGACAGGAATGGCATTTTTCAGTCATATTTTGAATAGCAAATCACAAGTAATCCAAGTTGTAATTGGATCATAATAATTCAGCGTCTTGGTCAATTCTCCATGTCTGACGTCCTTGCTGACCTGGGTAAAAATATCCATCCATTCAGAAGGCTTTAGAAATTTTTTGCTCTCCATTGGGCTTAAGCTTGTATAAGACCCCATCCCATTATTCAGGTCCGTTTATGCTCTCTCAATAGCCTTCTTCACTTCAGGCGGCTCATCCTTATACTTACAAAGAATTGTATCATAGAGCTCATCAGCTAAGTTGCTCAAGACGGTTACAATTAAAAGCCGCAATAGTCCATCCACATCTGGTGGGTCGCTCTGGCTCTATGAATAATTTTGTAGTTGTTCACCTGTAATTTCAGAGCACAGCTGGTTAATTGACCTCAGGCTTCTTTAGGTTGTAGAGCCAACGTGGCGAGCTTTGATCCATAACTACTATAAACTGGTGCCATGAATCTACACCCAAAGTCTTTACAAGCGTAAATCATGGCCAAAAACTCACGTTTGGTTCCATTATAATTACGCTCATGCTTAGTCAGCGTACTGCTGCAATAAGCAACTGGATGCTCCTCCCCATCATCCCCAATATGAGATACCACGTCACCAAATGCAGTCAATGAGGTATTGGTTTATACAATTAATTGCTTGCTTAAAACCGGATATTGGTTGACAGGCGCCATGATCAGCGTGGTCTAAATGTCTTAAAGGCCTACTGGCACTTGGCTGCCCAACAAAAACGAGCTCCTCATTGCAGCACGTGGAATAAGGGTTTGCAATTGTTGCAAACCCTTCAATAAATCTTCAATAGTATCCCACCATGCCTATGAATACTTGGATATCTCTCATACTCATCAGAGCTTGCAAGCTGTTTATAGCGTCAAACTTCTGAGGTTAGGCTGCAGGCCTTCAAGATCAATATTGAATCCAAGATATTCCAACTGTTCTTTGAAGAATTAGTATATTCAAGGCTTTATATTCAAATTTGCTTGCAACAATTGTTTTTAATATTTATATAATGTGCTCCCGGTGTTTGGAAAATTTCCAAGAGAATACATTAATTTCATCTAGGTACACCAGTACACAAGATAATTTAAGTTCCCCAAAAATAATATCCATTACGCGCTGAAAAGTTGCTGGCGCGTTGCACAGCTCTTGTGGCATGCGCATTGTTTGAAATAGCCCTTACGCCACAATAATTATGCACTTCACTTGTTACTCTCTAGGAAAATCGATTTTCCAGTATTCAGAGTTAAGTTCCATCTCAGTAAAATATTTTAAACCTCCCAGACAGTCCAAGGAGTTATCAACTATGGGCAACGGATATGAATCCTTTTTTATGATGGAGCTGAGGAGACAATAATTGAACATGACATGATTAATGCCATCTTTTCCCTTCACAACCCAAACTGGGCTAGCCACGGGCTTTTTAAGGGAACAATCATCCCTCTCTTCAATAACTTGTCCAACTCTTCCCTAACAACTTTATCACTAGCTCAGGAATGCCGGATCAGCCTCATCTTGACAGGCGTGTAGTCCCCAGTATTGATGAAATGTCGTACTCCTTTTGCAAAACCTAGGTCCTGGTCATCTTCCTTGATGATTTTGGAGCATCATTTTAATAATTCCTGGGCTTTATACTTCTGTTGCTCCAACAATTCAGTAAATGATTCTTTTGGACTCACAGCATGCACCCCACTGCCCCAAGTAGGTAATCCGAACTCATATATATTACTGAATTTGACAGCTGATTTAATCATCCTTTGGAACCTGATGTACAAACGCGAAAACTAATAATTTTTGACCATGAAAATCTCAGTTGGTAAATTTAATTAGCAGGGCATAAAATTCACCATGCCCAGTATAAGTATTCCAGGAGCTACACTAAGTTCCACCCAAGAACAATTCCAAGTCGGTCCAACATCCCTGTATAATCCTTTTGGGATGTCCAATGCAGTCCTGGTACTCATAATCAGTTGTTGGCCTGGAGCTATTGTAACGTCCTTGTTTACTCTTAACAGTATTCCTCAATTTTCATTTTCTGGTGGTCAGCAATGGTTGGCATCAATTTCCTCTGAGCGTATCTGACTGGTAATATCCCATAAGCATAAAAAGCTAAAGTTTTGGTGACAGCTGGTGGGCTTCATATTAGTATGACAGTAGTAAATCTGGAGTGTTTGTCCCAATATCGTCAAAATGTTTCCTTGAAATTGCACAAAATTCAATAGGTCCAAAAAACTAATTTACAATTGATAATGTAGTTTGCACTGAGGAGCTCTATCACAGACGCTGTACTACCAGCGCACCAAATTGCAGTACCAGGACGCTGTGGGCTCCTTCACTTTTAGTGCTATTGAGGCCCTCTGTCCCAATTCTTGATGGTGGTCAATGTCAAGAACAATTTTCATCTTCTTGACCAGCTTATGGGGACAACATATATGGGCACTCTGCTATTGATTATAGCTACAACTTTGATTTTTTGACCAGAATATCAACTTAAGTGCACTCAGAGTAATAAGAATCAATAGAATTTACTAAATAGATATGAGAAAAATCCAAAATATTAAGAGTTTACTTCAAAGTTTTACTGATGCTAAGACAATCATGGATGAATGTGTCAATATTTATGGCTATGTCCATCCCATTCAAACTTGGGGTATATACTGTAAATCTCGCCCTTCATCATGGATGTTATCAATTATTTACTGCACATATGGCTTAGTGAAAAATTAAGTTACCTCATGTATAAGAACTTTTTCTTAGAGCAGGTCACCACATGTACATTCGTATAATCTAATTGCTAGCATAATCTTTTCATTCAGGCAGGATGGTGTTTCTGGAACAATAGAGCATCCCAGAAATATTGTGCTTTTCTTATTACCTTTTTCTGAGAATTATCTAGGAGAATGACATCGACGCTACGTTGGCGGCATCTGGAGGCATAGTTCCAATACAATTGCATTTGTAGAAAGTTTTTCACTTTATGACAAAGCGCCTTGGTGTTCTTGGGTTGCTCAGTTTTGGTAGGCGGATTTCTGACAGTCTTCTTGTTGTTTTTTAAGGGTCTCAATTCAGGTGCTGTAGGTCCTAATCTGTATCCAGTATGGGAGGGCCATAATTCTGAGAGCATCAATGTAGATAGTTGACTAACTCAGACGTCATGAGGTTTTTATTAAAAACAGGCAATAAAGTGTTTGTCAAATTTTGGTAAGGTTGCACTGCATGTTGCAATGCAATATTGGCATCAAAATTTATTTATGGCCTTTGCAGCTAAGAGAACTTGGGCTTTGCAATAAAATGAACTGCAAATTCATCAATATGTTTCATCTTTAAAATCCAATATTCATGAATTTAGATTTTCAGGTTGACATTCTTTCCAGATCTCTAGATTTGTGAAGTATGCCTCTTTGACTTCGGCATAAGTAGAATTTTTGTGCAAGTGCTGCATAATTAGTTTGATACTCCATTCACCCAAGCAGTTAATAAAAGTAGCTGCTTTGCTGCAATCACTGGCCCCATACATGTTTTTTTGTTTCAGCTATTAAAGTTTTCATGCTCCCATTCTTATCAAAAGCATGCAGGTTAGAAGGTTTGTAATTATTATTCTCCCACTCATGGTGATTGCGATTCCTTCTTTAATGGCCTGAATTGAGTGTCTCAGGGCGCTGAGACGCTGTACCATGTTTAGAGGAACTTGAGCTGGCCAAAGAAACCATATTGCTAGGTCTTCATCAACGTGAACCAGCGTCAGCTTTAGTAGCTACTTCTGAGGATTCATCATCATATTATTCAGAAGTATTCGCAGTCAAATCGATTATGGGGCACTGGCATTGACCATCATCCAAATCTTTAATTCAATGATTGATTTACATTTTCCCAGTCAAAAGGGTTTAAAAAGTTTCAAATTCAACTTAGCAATTTCCTCGTTTAGGCTGGTTGTTTGTAGTTAGAAATTACTCAATCCTTTTCCTTGATTAATTTTCAATTGTAACTTCCCAATGGGGGTTTGATCAACTCAATGATAAGGGGCCATACTCAATGAGCTTTTTAATCTGGCAATCCAATCAATTTATGGAGCCCTGAATTTTTTTATTCTCCATTTTTGGCCTATAAACTTTTGTGCACCAGTAATTAATTTATTCTTTGAAATCATCCTCATCTGAGAAATTATGGCGCTCAGTCGTTGATATTGACCACAGAATTAACAGCTATTGTTAAGTTGTTCCTATTGGTCTTTGTGGCTAAGTCTCATGAATTCTGAAGCACTAATAGAGGTCTTTACACTGTTTGCCCAAACTTCAGTGACTCCTCTTTCCTCCTAGTAAGTTTTTAAAGACAGGACATAATCTGTCATTTAGCTCTTGCACTAATTCTGCTAGTCAAGCATTATCCCAAGTGGCTAAGTTATAATTCGCCTTCAAGCTATAGCAGACCTCGCCAAAGTTAGCTTCCAATTTCTGTTCACTATTTGGGCCGCTTGACTGGAGTTTCGCGAAAATTTGACCAACTCATTGATGGCTATGTGATAGTAACGATGGTCATTTGTGAGTTTCTGGAGTTATGCTGGACAAACATAATTAATTATTGGGTGATGTTCTCTATCCCTATTGAATTGTGTCATATTTGATCTGCACTTAATTGATGGTGAGCTAGATATCTCTCCCACAGCACTCTTGATGTTGTTGATGATAGAAGGGATTGCTTCTATGGTCCGCAGGCCCTTGCCCATTATGATAACCTCTTAATAGTCGATGTTCTAGACATTCAAGCTCCTCATGAGAAATGGGTTTGTAGGGTAGGTTATAATGGGTACATCATTCCAGTTGATCTGGGACATAGTAATCTTATTGTTCCCATTAGGTCCAGTAATTGTCTTAAATAGTTGGTAAGGGTTGGGGTTGTTCCCTTTCTCAGTATGGTCATCTGCCATCTCAGTCATGTGCGCCACTGTTTAAGTTTTGGCCTACTTCAGATAAACTGATTCTTAATCTGGGATTAATTGCAGTTTTATTAACGCGTATTGTATGAGGACAATAGACATGACGGTGATAGTTGTTAAAATATAAAGTACTCAAAGAAAAATACTATAGGGTGTGTTTTCCTGTCAATTTACTTTTACAACAGCTTCCTGCCCTGATCTTCCTGATCACAAGTAAATTTTCTGACGTAATACTTGAGAAATTATTAGCTGTAAAAAGCTTGTATATTGCAAACTACCAAAAGATTATTATGCTAAAAGATTTCTTTTTTTATTTAATTTAGAGAATTTATAGGGTTTGATGTTAACCACCCCTTTCCTATGAAACCTCACTTTACATGCCACTTACCTAGTGGATCACAATGAACAATTTCAGATGTTCTACAAAATAATATACATCCTTCTTTAACCCAGATCAGCCTCGTGGACAGTGACTCACCAACTTAAATACTCTAAAACAGAGTTTTCTGACACGTCTGAAAGTAGCTAAACCATCACACCTCTCAAGCAATGGTAGCACACACCAAGGCAGTTTGTACCATATTTAGTAATTATTTTGATTGTAATTTATTGCCTTTAAAAAATAAATTTTGACTTGAACAACAAAGCACTCAATTTTGGGTCATCCTGTTGAATATGATTAAGTGGAACTGCTAGGCCATAAATCCTAAGTTTTATTTGTATTTGATATATTTTTTGTCCTTAATCATTGATATGTTTGACATAACATATATTAAATTAGACAAAAGCTAATATCATTATTTTTTAAATCAAATCTACTGACGATTCAGGTACAGTCAACAATTTAAATGTAATCACATCTCAGTTAACATTTTAAAGTCATAGAAATCTCTTTTATTTCTGCTATTGGGATCAAATGCGCAAATGCAATGACTTAAACTTATCTCTAACTTCAACATTTTTTCACTCAGATTGGCCAGTAGCACCCATATTTCACTGTGCCCTAGCATTATAGTCCCCAACTTCTCAAGGCCCCAGTCTTGAGTTATTCCATGGGTGCGACTTCCCCATATATTTGTTTCAAGATTTTGAGTATTACCTTTGTGTTAACTATTATTTGCATTCTTAGTAGAATGGGATTCTTTATTTTCATTATAAACGGTATCCTAAAGATTTTGACAATCTCATTCAGCATTTTCCCACTTATTCATCCAATCAACTTTTACTGGATGGGAGTTATGACATCAAAGTAAATTAGATTTACAAAATTATTTCTCTTTGTCAGCGGAGTTTCTCCTCTTTGCTGATAATCCAATAGCAGGGTTTTCCCCAAAATAATTAGGGTATTCTCCTCAGAATCACATTTAATGCTATAATTTCTCAGGAGAGTACATCCTGATAGGTATGTAATAATTTTGGTTTTCCAACGCTATGGCATGAGCTGATATAACCAGAAATTTAAACTGAAGCAGTAGTGCACTGTATGCTCCACAAGATGTCGTAGTATCCAGTCCTGCGGTTCCATATTACTTAATGGTGCTCTAGATCTGATGATCTCTTCAATTGTTTAACCAACATGGTCTTAATGATATTAATGGGTGCTCCACTGTCATTTCTTTCCCTACTTTTAATCTTATAGAATATAATTTATGCATACATAAACTTGGAGTATTGTAATAAAGTGTTTACTGAGTGAATTGTGGATTTAACTTAGAATCTAGAGTATGAAACAAGTTTGTGGATAAACCAGGAAAGAATTTCTTAATCATGCTTATAGGGAGAAAAATGTTTGCTTTGTCATGTCTCATATTGAGTAATTATTCCATGTTTTTGGAAGTTCTGATCTTTTCTGCCAACTGATGAGTTTATGGCTGAGCAACTTCTTTATTAGTTTTGGGGTTTATCCCCTTCGCCTTTGCTTTGAAAAAGGTGAATTACGTCCAAATTAACTACCTTGTAGAATGGATCAGTTGTGTCTTCATTTATGAATAGTTCATAGATATTTAGGTCATCATTCTATATGTCAGGGAGTACATATTTGACAGCAGTACCAGATTTTTCCATATATAGACTGCTGTTCCTTTTCCTAAATCTTGACCAATTTCTATTTCTTTAGCCTGCACAAGAGAACCTTGCTCTCTAGGCTTCTTATACTAACATTGAGCGAATACATGAACAGGTTTTCCACATTGGTGGCAGCGTATTTATGTCTTAACCACTCATTTCAATCCTTTGAGCTTATTTCACATTATGGCCCATTTCAGTTGTTCTTTATTTTAATTTTTAAATTTATTGCGGGGAAGGCCGACCATGGGACGGACACTTCTGAATATGACTCAGACGAGACAAAACTCAGTACCAGGTGAGGCACCCCAGAGAAGCGATGCTATCTCTTGTTGCCAGCGGGAACGCCACTTATGGGAAGGGGGAGGGAACGTGTGTAGGGGGCGTAGCCACTATTGAGCACGTGTGGAGGAAGGGTCTGATTTGATGAACCAGACTGGGAACCAGGAGGAGACCAGCTGCCGGCGACGTGGTGGGAGATATCCAAACATCCACGCTTGAAAGTGATCCACCAAATGAGACCAGAATCTGTGGACAGCTTCAGGGAGGGTGGGGATGGATCCGGCGATGGCATCCAAGACAATCGTGTGGATAGTCCACATGGCGATTGCAACCACCAGAGCACGAAGGGAGGGTGGGAGGGGGAGCCATTGATGAAGCAAACATATCTCTTGACAGACTGAAGGGATGTGTTTGATCCTGGCCTAGCAGACGTTGGACTTCGCGCCATATTACTTTAGAGGTGGGGCACTTCTCCAGGCGGTGAAACAGCGTTCCATACTGGCCACACACGACACAGGATTAGTGTAAAGCATTAGAGCGCTCAGCTGTACGATACACCCGCCTCAGGCAGCGCCACGCATGGGAACGGACTTGAGGCTGCAAAAGAGGATGGTGTGCGTATTTCCAGATAGTCTTTTGGGTCTCAGTGGAATAAGGGATGTCCATCATGTCCAGGTAGTCCACCCTGGATAGGACTTGGGGTCGAATGGGGATCACGCCATCATGGATGGGTAGCCCCTGTACCTCTTGTGTGAACTGAGGAGAGGGGCGGCCTCTTTGGGTTGTATGTCCACTAATACGAATTCTCCACTCTGCGCTTCACATGAAGAGTAGGATTCATTTGTAGTGGGTTTTTGTCCCGTGAGGACCTGTGGCTGATGTGTGTGATGCAAGGTATTTCATCAGGGAGTGGGGGTTTGATGGGTTGTTGAGGCCCAAGGCTCGGGAGAAGTTGGAGCGGGCCGCGCGGGACCAGTGTTGGGATGGGAGTGTAGGAGCAGTGACGGCCGCAATCCAGGTGCCTAGGATCTTGGCGGCATGGGCTTTGAAGTCAAGTAGGCCCATGCCACCATGATGATGAGGGCCAACATGACCTCTAGCCGTACTGGTGGAGGGCGGCCTGACCAAAGCCAACCTTGTAGCAAAGCATACAGGGATTTGAAGAAGCTTGGGGAGAAGGGGATGGCGTGGGCTCCAAACCAGACTTTGGATAGGAGCATAGAGTTGGCAAGAACAACCCTGCCAGTGAGGGTAGTAGGGTGGGCTCTGAGAGAGGCGATTCACTTCGTCACGTTGTCCAGTATATGGCCCTCCATTACTGCTGACGCGTATCCTCCTGCCTCCAACCACACGCCCAGATGGCGTACCAGTCCTATGGTAGGTCGCGGCACAAAGGGGAGCACCAGTGGAGCGGTGTGTTTTGAGTTAGTAAGGCGTGGACTTGGGCGAGCAGCTGGGCTGGGTTGGGAACTACTTGCTGGGGCCCAGCAGTTCTGAAACCGACCAAGGAGGATGATTTCAGTTTTGGAGGCGTTCAGTGCCGCGTTGCTTGCCCAGGAATATTCCTGGATGAGGGCTTCAAGCGCGCGTGCATCTTTATTATTAGACACCCCCACCACGCAATCATCTGCAAATGCCATCATCTTGACTGGGGTTTGGCCTGACACATGGACCCCTGTGAGTTGGGCATTCACATTTCGCAGTAGTGGGTCAAGGCTGAAGTTGTATAAGAGTGGGCTCAGGGGGTCCCCTTGTCGCAGGCCCCTTTTGAGGATGGACTACATCCATTAGGAAACCTGGGCCGCGCACAGCCATTGTTGCAGATTCCGTGAGCAGCATCACCCAGTTAATGAAGCGGGGAGGTAGGCGGAATTGTTGGAGGCAGGCCCTAAGGTATTCCCAGTTTACTCTATCATAGGCCTTTTGTTGGTCCAAGAATACAAGTGCCCCAGAGGCTGTGGACTGACACACATTAGCCACAGAGTGCACGTTATCCCAAATTGACCTTCTGGGGATGAAACCAAATTGTTCTGGAGAGATGGTGGCAGATGCTACAGTCCATAAACGGTTAGCCATGATTTTTGTTAAAATTTTAGTGTCTGTGTTTGTTAGAGAAATGGGGCGCCAGTTGGCTAAGTCTAGCCTATCCCCTTTTTTTGAAGAGTGTGACTGTAAAAGCCTCATGTCCTCCTGGTAGGAGGCGCGTTTCCAACAGGCTTTGGTTGAGTGAGGCTAGCAGCAATGGTGATATGTATTTAAAATATTTTTTGTAGAACTCATATGGAATGCCATCTGGGCCTGGGCATTTTCAGTTTGGCGCACCGCAAATGGTAGTTTATAATTTGTTTGGAGTAATTAAATTCATTATTTCCGGGTATCAGAAAATGGTGCGGATATGAGCTCTGTCAAGAAATTCCGCCATTTTGGCCGGCTGAATTGGTTCAGCTTGGTATAACTCGGAGTAATATCTTTGCGTTTTGATTGCCACTTCGGTCAGTGTGTCCATGATAGAATTATCCGATCTTCACACCTGTGTGCAGGCTATGCTCTGGCGTGGTGCAAAAATTTTTTTGAAGAAGTATGCGGTGCACTTGTCGCCTTTAGTGATGCATGTGGCCCTGTATTAAACACAAACCCGATGTTTGTGTTGCCTTTCAAGTGCGTTGAGATGTGCTGCTGCCTCCGCCCACTTCTGGCCCCATGCAGGGCTATATCCTGAGGCTGGAATGTTGGACTCCAAGTGGGCCAATTCCGCCAGTGCACGCGATATAACTGCCGATGTGGCTTGTGAGTGTCTGGATGAGAGATGGCGATAGTGGCGGATGGTGTCTTTTTTGAAAGTTGCCCATGTGGAAATAGGGTCCATGCAAAATGGTGCAACAAACGATTTTGCCAAAGTTGCCTCTTCCACCCACATGGAAAATCCTGGCGACGCAAGCTCTGGGGGGCGGATTTTGCACCAATGTGGGGCCTTTGCAACTGTGACGGGTAAGTGGTATGTTATTGAGACCAGTCGGTGGTTGGAGAATTTTATTTTCGTTGTTTTGAAGTGGGAGATGTGGGGTTGGAATTTCGCCGGCGCTAGAATAAGGTCAATGCGGGTCATGGACCTTAATTGGCCATTGTGGATGTGGGGACGCGTCATGTTTTCGAGCAGTGGGGCATGTTGCAGCAGCGCATCCATTAACCCAAGGGTGGCTTTTAGAACGCGTAGTTCTACGTGACCCTGTGGGGCGTGGGGTGAGGGCGGCCACCAGTCCGTTGGTGAGGTTAGCCAACAGTTCATGTCACCAATTAGGAAAGAATTGGGGGGTAGCGGGAGGGATTTGACCGATGAGAAAAATTCCTGATGCTCTTGTGCACCGTTTGGGGTGTAAATGTTGACAATTGTGTGTGCAACATCAGCCCAAGAGAAGGTGACAACGAGCACTCAGTCATTTAGGAATGTTTCTGAAGATGTAAATTTGAAAAAATTGCTTTTCTGAATTAGCACCCCACAGTGCTTTGACCAAAAGGATAGGGATGGTAGGAGCATTGTTTTCCAAGCATCCTTGGAATCTCGTGGACAGTGGGTTTCCTGGATGGCCAGGATATCCACGGGTAAATTATTTTGTAAAAAACTCAGTTTCCTAGCCCGGGATGGGGAGGCCTTGAGTCTGGCGATATTCAGCATCCCTAGAGTGAAGGTTTCCCCCATCGCATCTTAGGTGTGAGGGGGTGGGCCCTCAGGCCCACCAGCATCTTCCAGGTCCCCACGGGCTTTCACAGCAGTGCGGGTATTAGCAGCAACACTATTGGGGTTTTTTATTAATTTTTGCGGAAAGAGTCGCGTTGGCTTTGGCCTTCGCTTTTTGTTTTCCTGACGTCGGACGAATTTTTTGCGGTGCGGATAAGTTTGGTGCACCGTCAAGTGGGGCAAAAAAAATTTTTTTTGATTGGGATAGGTCCCAAGTTGGTTTCAACTGGGGCTTGGGTGCAGCAATTGGGTGAGATCAAATCTCCCATCGGATCCTCGGATTGAGTGGCCCATTCAGCTTGGGCCTCCCAATCTGATTGGGTGATGGATTCCCAAGAGTTGCTTCCGCCCCGAAGGTCTCCATGTCCTCCTGGCGTTGTAAGTGTGGGATGGTGGTGGTGACCTTGGCCGCTTCCTTGGCCGCAGTCCTATGGGCCTGCTTGGCCTTCTTCCGCTCCTGTGGGGAGATGGGCTTTACCAATAGGTAGCAGCCTTGTGCTCCCCACGGGAAGGCCTCTTTGGTGCTTGCAGTTGGTTCATAGTGCGCCTCTCTGCTGGCCATGGCCGCCGAGGGGTGCTCTTGGAATGTAACGCCCTCTTTAATGGGGCACGCGTGTGCCTTATGGCCGAACGCGTCACAGTGGGTGCAAATGGGGGGCGCGCTGTCCACGGTTACCTGGAATGGGTGGGTGGTGTGCCCTGTGATGTCAATAAAGGTGGAGTGCGGGATCTGGGTTAGGTCCTTCGCGATCTCCTCAGATGGGGTCAGAACTGCGATGGCTTTGCCGGTGCACAGGTGTGGCATCAGCGTGAAATGTTGCATTTCAAAAGATTGTATTTCGCCATATATGGCGAGACCATCTTTCAGGTGTTGCTCCAAAATGTCACGTTTTACTGTAGTAGGCAAAAAGTCAAACGTGAGGAAAATTTGGTTCAATTTTGTCCATCTGGTGCGTTTAGTTTCGATGACCCATTGCCCTTCAGGGAGGTCGACCACTACGCGCACCGCTGCAGCCTAGTCTGCTGCTATTTTGCTTTCAAAACCTAGGTCCAGCCAACCGCGCGACATGGAGTGTAGTGCAATGTACACCGCGGTTGGGAAAATTTTGTGTACATCTTCACAAAATTTTTCCCATAGGGCCGTTTTTTGGATGTCCAGATACACATGGACTCCAAATTCCACCGATGAAAGTGGCTAGGAATGTGGCGTATTGATGTACTGGTTGCATCATGCTTGCCACGCGAGTATCTCTGGGGAAATTGTGACCGCCAGTTTTTTTAAATTTTTTTCTATTCCGCCGGATTCTCCGGGAATTTCGAACGTTAGAGGCCGTGGGCCTTCCGCCTGCTCCTCTTGCTTTGCTTGCCCAACTGCTCCCAGACATGGGCGCAGACTAATCCCCTCTATGAGATTATCAAACTGGATTTAGTCTTGAATTGAATGGGTTGCAAAAGTGTTTGCAACGAGAAAGAAAAGTTTCAGTTGTTCTTTATTGGGCTCAGCAAAATCACTATATTATGAGTTCTGGCAGGAATGGTTTTGAATGTTAAATTAGGTGGTTAAATGTTGCTTTTAGCATCTTGAGATATTCTATCATCTGCAAT
Source organism: Massospora cicadina (assembly GCA_022478985.1). Classification (NCBI taxonomy): domain Eukaryota; kingdom Fungi; phylum Entomophthoromycota; class Entomophthoromycetes; order Entomophthorales; family Entomophthoraceae; genus Massospora; species Massospora cicadina. The sequence goes on along the minus strand of JAKSZP010014938.1, from coordinate 26,269 downwards.
ATGGAGATTTGGTTTACTAGCGCCAATGTCATAGTGTGATGAAAATTTCTGTAGGTCCAAAGCTGATTGCATTGCTATTAATGCATCAAAATCCAATAACACTTTCACACTGGCAAGGATTTGCGTTTCCTGGTAAAATTGGGTGGCAAAATCTACTATTTTTGTATTTTTCTAAAATTAGTATCTCATAAACTCCTGTTTAGAGTTAGCCATATGTGTAAGACTACCCAACTCAGTCATATAGCTTCTTTAGCGTCACTATATGTCCAATTGTCCCCAATGAGATGGGGAAACACCAAATTTTGACAAATGGTGTCTAAGCAGTTCATCAAGGTTGTTAATAGTTTGGTCACCATATCTGAAATTATTATTTCAAATAGGTGGAAAATGACATTATCTTATTCTGGTTAAATGTAGGTAATTTTGGCGTATTCTGAAATTATTCTATTACTACAGAGGCAGGAGATTTCTGCTCAGCAACCCGACTAATAATAGGTATATCTTTGAGAGTCATCTCCAAAAAGTATCAAAAGCTCCAGGCATATTTTTGGGGTTTCTACTATCTCAACTGGACTTCCATGCTTCTCACTATCTGCTCCATTCACCTCCATTTGGGTGCAATCAAAGCTATGATCTCTGAGTTTTTCTAAGTGCCTCAACATTTGCGCTGTATCTCCCTAAATCCACTGGAAGCATCTCTAACTTCTTCTTGATAAGTTTCATATATCAGATACTTGATTAATTCAGTCTCCTTCTGTTTCAATAAGGTGAGCTTTCCATAAAAATCATTATTAATATTCCTACTTAATTAATTTCCTAATCTGCTTTTGTCACTCACTCATCCAAAGTAGTGAAATGAGCTTATGACACTGAAGTTAGCGCATTCTTATTAACAGTATTCAATTTCATCCAAAATTTACTCAGTTTTATTCATGTATAAAATTGCTAAACACGTCTCCTACTATCTTTGACTTGAAAAACTCAGGTATTGCTGTAGTGAACACCATATTTTTAACTTTTAGATCTGTGGGTACTTAATTACACTCTGTAATGAGCATAAAATGTAAACTTTAAGCTGTTTTTCTCTCTTCAGCTCTCTACTCTACTGCACAGGTTTCTGATTTGTGCTTTGTATAGATTGTTGATAGTAATTAAATGGATTGGAAAAAGTATGAAGACTATCACCCAAGTTGAGCTTCTCAACCAACGTTGATTATTGACACCACACATTAGACTGGTGCTTGTCATTCTAATCCTTGAAGGTACTTCTGGATAGAAAGAGAACTTCTCCCTCTTAGTCTTCCTTCTGATGGAACTTAACTAGTATTAGGTTCTGAGAATCTTTCTTTCTCTTTTGACGAAGAAACCCAAGGAGATATTGATTGTAATAAAAGGCTAAAGGTTATTTGATGCTTCAACTTTAATACCAATAGTGTAAATACAAAGATTGTCTAACAGGCTAAATCTTAAAGTATTTGAGTGTCTAATTATCTGCTTAAATTAACAAAATAAGTAAATCTATAGGAGAATTTGGTGCAAACTCATCTGTTAGCGCCCCATTTGGAAACATCAGCCATTGCCAATAGATGAACCCTCCAAAGTCGCACCTCATGAGGATCTTCCTCATCACTCTAGTCAGATTCCACCGCTGACTAGAAATGCAACCTCTTCTATTTAAAATTGAAGAACGTGATATAACGCCTTCAACCCCATTGTATTACCCTTATTAGATTAGTAACCTGTTTTGGGATGGATACCTCTTACCCATTAACAACAGGTCAGTTACCTAAAAGGTCAACTTGCAAGCTATTACTAGAAGCGTTATCACCACCCACAACTAATAAATACTTAGTCAGTTGGCTACAAACTCCAATTAACTCTACAGGATAGTTAAAGTAATAATTAATAAGTTTAATAAATGATCACCTGTTTATTGTTAGGGATTAATCTCCAACAAACCATTTTTAACCCGTCAGAATTAAATCTGACTTATTAGTTAATATTTGTTAAGGTTTTTTTAATGAACAATATTTATCACATGTTATGATAAATCCCATATTACTAGAAGGTCTCATCCTCTAGTGGTAACGCAGATGGTAAAAATTTGATTTAGCTGTATGATGTTGGCATACTAAAATCCTATCACTATTCCTTTTAAATCCATAATTATTAAAGTACAAAACTCGTTACCCTACAGTAAAGTGGGGTAACAGCTGCCAGTATTCATTATGTCATTCATGGGATCTTCTTTTCTGAGACAGCGCATTAGAATATGATGCACTTTAGAATTGTATTAATAACTGATCAAACGTTTCTTGATACTTCAGGAATCATAGATCTTTATTGACACAGGATATAAAATGGGGAAGCGCCGATTGCTTCCCTTGAAGTAAAGTGAAAAAGGAATGACATGATTGATCGATAAGATATATTATATATATAAATTGTAAAAGGCAAGAAAATGTTCTGGTTGGACGCCTTTGCCATGATTATCTTACATAATATCTCAATGAGTGTATTATTCACCCATATAACAGTGCCATTGGTCTCAGGGTGAAGGGCTTATATAATACTCCACATTAGCCATTTGACCATTGAGTTCAAAGATGATCTGGGAAGTAAAGTTATTATCATTATATGTCAACAAAAACTATGACATTTATGCAAATAGATAACATATTTTATGATAAACTTAGCTCTAGTTTTGGTGGTTAGATCCTTGACTTCTTTGCCCTCCACCCATTATGTGAGGTGATCAATGGCCACTATTTTAAGATTAAAATCTTTAGATGTGTTGGCCTGAGGGCCCACAACATCCATTGTTATAGTATGCCAAGCAAAGTTGGGTTTATCCAACAGATAAATAGTGGCTATCTGATAAGGCCCACCCATATGACATTCCAAGCAATAGCGGAGAGTCTCATGAACATCTTAAAGAATAAATTTCCAATACTGTAAAGTTTCAACAGCTCTTAAATCTTCTTAAAACCCCTGACCGATTGCATTGTAAGCCCCATTAATATTATTAGCCCTCTCCATTTGTCAGGGTATCCAAAATTGCTGAATGTTGACGATCATATAAATCTTACCATTCTTACCCACAGTGTTTGTCCTAAAATTTTTAAGGAGCGCTGAACCTCCACTGGCTCGTAGATATAATTTTGGGTTGAGATTTTATTTAATTAATCATTGACCATATCAGTGCTAAGGCTAAAGTGGGCAGTCAAGATAAACCATCAGAGTTTTGATGCTTGATGTCAGGTCAATGCTTAATTTCAGAAATTTAAGCCTACAATTTCAAGGCATAATGTTCTAATCATCCTTTAAGCTCTTTTAAATTCTGTAACCAGCGAATGGAGGCAAAATTAGTTACTACAGTGAAATAAATGATATAGTTGTAAACTATATCTGCTTACACGCTCAAATGACTTCTAGATGCTCCTTCTCAGCTATTTTATAACTTCGTTCATGGACATCCAGCGTCTGAATGCAATAAGCTACAGGGTGCTCAATTTCATCAGAATCAAATTGAGGTAATACTTCCCCAACGGCGGTGAGAGAAGTTTCATTTGAATGTAAAACAGTTTATCAAAATAGGTACATCAACAGTGACGCTTGGGTAATTTAAAGCCTGAGTTTATCAAAGGATTGCTGACAGTTCCAAATCCACTTAAATGGCACTCCATTCTTGAGGTGGGGAAATAGTAGTTCCTCTATTTTACTGAAGTCTTCTATGAACTGGCGGTAGTAGCTAATCATCTCAAGAAAAACTTAAACATCACACACGCTACTTGATCGCTCCAAGCATAAAACTCGCTTCAATCTTCTCCATCTGGGTCTGAAAGCCATGTTTATCAATGAATAACCCCAGATATTCCATATGATAAAGAGTTACACTTATGTGGTTTTATATCAAGATCAGCCTTAGCAAGCTGGCAGAAAATCTCTCTAGGGTGTTGCAGGAGATCAGTAAACACCTGGAAAAAATGTTGTTATCATATAAAATAAACTAGGACGCAGAAAACTTTAAATCTCACATGATGCTATCCATAGCCTGCCAAAAAATCGTGGGTGGCATTGTACAGCCCCTGCAGAATTTTAGTAGGCTGTTAGGGGACCTGGCTTGTAATCATGGCGCATTTTACCTGCTCCTCTTTGGTCATCTCTATATGCAAGTAGCCAGAAATCAAATCCATGACTGAAAAAGTTTGCACGACGCCCAAGTGGTCTAATACATCATCAAACCATGATAAAGGACATAAATCCTTTTTAGTAATGCTATAAAGATTGGGGTGGTCTATTACCACACAGTTTGAACTGTCTTTTTTCTTAATTACTAGCACCGGGGAGGACCAAGGACACTTGGAGGGCACTAACATTCCATGTTGCTCAGCTGATTAACTTACATATTATAGCTTCATCAACAGATATTAAATGTCTGATTAGATGGACGTGAATCAGCGCATGATTTCTGGTGTTGATATAATAAAGTATATCATGTGTATAAACTAAATAACATTCATCTTTTGCAAAAAATATGCTGTCCTTAGAAAGGGCTAGCGCTTGATCCTTCTTACCGTCAGTTAACCCTGGTAGGCTTTCCTGGGGTACTAGAGAGCAAATTAGATTGCTCAATATTGCTTCTAAGTTCTAGTTCATTCTTTAATTAAAATCAGAAATATTATGGATTTTTTACTGGTAGGATATTCACAAAGAAGTAAACTGGTGTCAAATTATATGATTAGGGTATTTATACAAATTAGCTAAAAGCATCTAAATTTCGCCGTGGTTGAAGAGGATAATCCCAGGTGCAGTGGCAGGTTCCAAATTGTAATGATAGAGTGGCACAAATATATCATCATACAATCCTTGGGGAATTTTAAAGTTAATTTACGTTCACAATATTACCTGATGGCCTTCTGGAATGGCTAGATTACAATTAGGAAATAATAGAATACCCATTGTCAAGATTCCAATATGACTTGATGATATGCCCTGAATAGTTACTATGAAATGTGAATATCAGCTAACTTGGATAGTATCTATGAGTATGTAAGCACCTTGAATGTTGCAATATTGGGTTTAACGTGTAGTTATTGGATCGCCTTCAAATAAGGTGATAAGGCTATGTTGACATTTGATGAATATAAATTAGATTGACTAGAATTATGGCGATAGAGAGTTGAAGAATAACAGCGGAAACCAATGTGAATCAGCAGAATATAATAGTCTAAGATATGAGAATGGTATCGTCCTAAGCTGCTGATATATAAGCAAGATGGGCGATTATTAGGAGGTTGGTTAGCTTTATAGAATAGTGGATCAGCAAAGAGTTGCTGTATTTATAAATATATATATAAGTATTTTTAAGACAATTACTCCTATTTTTGCTTATTTTTAATCTGTTTGGAGGTCTGATGATCACCATATAATCTTTCCGTTGGTCAGTGTGTTCAACCTGTGCATCCCTTACGTCAGATCCCAATGGTACTGCCCAAACTTATAACACTCATAGTTTTGCAATATGGTCTGGTAACCTTTGTGTATGTGCCAAAACCGAAGATTAAACTTGGGCAATATACCAATTTTAAACTGGGTTGTCAAACCCTTGAGTTCAAGGCGTTGTGGCTGCATCTTTATAATTATAAAGCAACAGAAGGGTTTGTTTGAGAATTTACAAAGTATTCTCCTCAAAATAAGCTTTTACTCCATGAGTTCTCATAAATGAAGTCCAAAAAGGAAGTCATATTTTTAAGAAAACAACGGTAGGATCTGATATTACTAAAGCTGAATTGGAGCGGCAATGCACTGTTTGCTTCTTCATAAGTTGTGGTCTAAGGGCCCACAGTATTATAGATTTTTTGATGATTCATGTCAGGAAAAATGTCCAATCTTTTTACCAGTTTAATAGACACAATATCAACCAGTGCTCCACTGTCCAAAATTGCACAGACTCTAAGATTATTGACTGAAATATCAATATAAGTGCATTCTAGAAATAAGTGTCTATCAGATTTATTGTAAGAATATCTAACGTATTCACTTGACATAAAAAAACGTGAATCTCCATGCATAGCTAAGGCTGGATTCTTTCCAGTGTCTCAATAGACATCGCTACTTGGACCCTGTTTAATTTTGTGATATTGACAGAGGTAACTGGAAGCTCTTTTAGCACTAACTGTTAAGCTTAAGGCTTCATTACCATTTATGGTGCCAGCTCAGCCTCAAATTTGTTAAGGAAGTGGTTAGTCACAAATTCCCTATCATCAGCTATTACTTGATGAACTGCCAGAGATAATGATTTGTCATTTTTTCTATATGGAAGGTTGGATCAGAGTTTTTCATACTTGGTATTTTTTTAGAAGAGGAGGATGTAGAAAATCCTTATTCTACTTTACCCTGACTTTTTCCAAGTCATCTCTTTCAAAGGGTTCGCCAAATGATCCCTAAGCTTAGAACTGGATCTAGAGAGATTAGCATAATGACCTAAATTCTTGTAAAGAGAACATATGTCATTAATGTCATGCTTCTTGTAATAGGGCCATACACTAATTTAAGTCTTTATTTGGGAAATTATCCGTTGAGTTGATCACTTGGCTCCCACAGACTTTGGTTAGGCGCCTTTAAATTGACAGCGCAACAACAGAGATAATTCACCATATGGGTGATATCATCCTCTTCATGCAGGAAAGTTATCAAAACAAGTTGCAAGTGGTTTGACCACCTATCATTAGATGCAATTTTTTAATAATTAGATTCCTTTAATAATTAGAGAAAAGGGTTTATTGGCATAAGGAGTCTTAAACGTTTAACCCTTGACTTCATAAGGAGTCTTTAAGGTGTATTTAATTGCTTTTGGTGTTCTTTCCTCGCTATCATAGACTTACAGGTTTGGTAGATTAAATAATATAACCCCGTCAGTGCAAATTCTACCCCTTTAATTTTTAAATTGCTTCAGCTCCTAGCCTCAGCATTCAGATCACTCTGATTACCTATATCCTTAACCTCTAATATATCCCTCGCACCAGCAAAATATAGGGTGCAAGGAATCCTATTATTATGATGGTCATTTTCCAGAACCTCAAATGCAATTGGTGTATTGCAACTACATTAAAATTCCACTGAACCTTAGGGATTAATCAATTAGTTAAATTGGTAATAGTTGACTAATCTAACACTTTTGAGTGCTTCTCAGTATACCTAAATTGCACAAATAGTAACGCTAGTAGAATGGGATATCTGGTCTGAATTTTAAGGGTAAGAGGACCTTTTTTACCAAGTTTCTGGAAGAATCCCGTCTTAAGAAGTACATCCTAGAGAGCAGTCAAACCTTTGACAGTTCCTGATACTACTTTGTGCTCTTCTAATTTCATAATAAAAATACCTCTTTCTGAACAAGTATAATTTGTAAAAACGTGTGATAATGTTGCTGTCTCTAAATAGTGCCTTATTGATTTGAGATTGTAACATGTACATTCGTAATCTGACGTCTAAGCACCGATTTTCACATTGTGGTGCTCACTACAATGGGCTCACATTAGTTCCCTGTAGTTCAATTTAATCAAGTATGGATTATGTTGACTCCATGTAATGGTTTCTCCCAGCGAAAGTAGTACAATTAGTTGATGTTGAAGAGTTCTCCTCAGCAGCCCCACAAACCCAGTCTGATGATGTTTGCCAATTATGGATGGCTTTAAATGCTAACATAAGCCAACTTTCAGATAAAATACTTGGCCACGACCCATAAAAAAAGATTACTAAAAATTTTGAAAAATATAAACGCCACCTTGGGAACTAGGATGCAGATAGACCAGAGTAGTTCACTCTGATATAGATTTGTATCAACTCCTGTTTTCTTTATAACTTGAAGTAAAAACACATGGCTGAATTTTAGGTCCCTAGTGAATGAAAATATCAATATGAAGGCTGAATTGATGGCTGCTACCCAAAAAGTTGATAATATAAAATTTTGTTACAGGTGAAACACCACATTCTCTCTACAATGCGAACCATTTTATAGTCAAAATGTTAGTTCAAGCTATTGCATGATCAACTTCAAATCTGAACCTTTTCAATTGGATGATAATTTTGAAGGCGAAGAGGCGTGGGGACCACAGTAAGTGCCTAATGTCTTTACCTCTGTTTTAGGCGTTGGGGCATTAGCTCTGACAGATGCAAGTGACTCTTCCCCCTGAGCCATTTGACCTAATTGTGAACCTCCAGTTCAACCTGCGCACAACCCAGCTGGTATCCCTATGCTGAAACCTGTAGGCGCTTCTACTTGGGCCACTCTGACAGTTCAAAGCCAGTTTATGCCTATATCTCATCTCCGCCTCTCAGGAAGTCAATTAGGAGCAAAATAGGGCCTTTAGCCCTATCAGCATGAACCTCCTGTTTATGTAAACCCTATCAACTTACTAAAGTTTGATAAAAAAGCCAATGTACATAAATTCTTAGTCTCTTTGGGATTAGCATGGCTGGGGCATCCAAGAACCCTAAGTTGGTGACTGCCATGAACTAGATGAACATTGAAAGTCAGGAGTTAGTAGTTCCTAATTACAGAATATTGGCGTTACCTAACACAAAGCCAAGGACCTTCTCATTAAAGAGTTCAGTGGGGCGAAATGTATGACTACCTGTAAGACTGAATTCCTCAACACCATTTTTGAAAGATATAAACCGCAAAAATTTTCACAAAGTGTTTTTATTTGGAAGCTCAAAAGATAGATGGGGCTAACATGATCAATAATTTTGGCATGCAAATTGCTCTACTCCATTCATTTGAGCCTTACCAAGGATTGTATTTGGTAATGATTCCTGTTTAAATGAAGACAACGATATCAACCACATGGTGAATTATCTCCAGTAATGTGCCATCACTTTTGGGGCACCTAACAAGAGCTATTGTGAGCCTTGTAACCAGCGGCCTCAGGCTATTTCTTCAAGAAGAGATTTACCTCTGCCATATGGCCTTTGGTTAGAAAAATCTGACATTAGTCGGATTATTTATAACTACTGCAAAAATTGGGGGATTACGCCACCCTTTATCCTAAGTTAAGTGCCAAAATTTGGGTTCAAGCTGTGTACTCTGTGGATGATGAAGAAGAAGAAGTTAAAAAAGACAGGTCATAGTAGAATTAAAATTTTCTACTTTTGCTTCTCTAACAAATTAACATGGAAGAATATATCACTGAAAACTCTCCAGAACGAAGAATAGTAATTATGCTTAGCTGCCTTCTCTGGGATAAGCTTCAACAAATAATAGCATAACAGTGACCACCCACACCTAAGAGTAATGTGCTGCTGAGTCAGTGGAAGAGGTAGTGTCAAAGCCCTATGTCTATTAGTTGGAACCACTTGAGTTTCCAATTTCTTCTAATGAGAATCCCAAATTGATGGGGGTCTAAGTGGCTGTACCTAAAAAGACTTTAAAAGTGTCCAACTCTCAGTTATGTGAGAAACTACAGAATCTTTTAGGTCAAGCAGACAAAGTGGAGTCCTTACAATAATTCTTACTGATACCTACTGTTATAATTTTGGCGACATATCTGAGATACGCTGAAGGGTTTCTGTACAGGGTATCACCCACTGAGCAATAGTACCAACAATATAAATATCGTCATCCTCAAATAAACATAGTAAACTTTTAATATAAATTGGAGCAATTGCCCTGGCAACGCTTGTTAATTTTATCCTTGTTATTTTTCAGCGGATCCTTCCTGGTCCACTCACTCTCTTCTACTAAAAGTACTCTCATTTCAATCTTCTAACCTCGCTTATATATTAGCAACTTCGGTTGATACCAAACCTTTTGCTTAGAAAATTAGTTCTGCCATATTCTCATTGGTTCTGGCAGTGTTCCTATTAATTAACTTCACAATCGCCTTAGTTCAAGGCGATCTACCAATTATTTGTTGTACATTGATATCTCATTATTTGTCATTCATCAACATTACCTTATCGCCTTATTTGTAGGTGATCCAATAATAATCCGTCATATCCCAAAATCGCCTCATCTCAAGGCATTCAAATAATCATAGCTTTGAATTATATTGGCAGATTCTACCCGTTCTGGTGTAACAACTTAGGTCTTATTGTCCATTCATATCAGAATTGTGACTCTTATTTTTCTGAGCATGCTTATATTGATTTAGCTAAGAATAAGCATAGAGTCTGAGCTATTGTAGGCAATGAGGCACTTTTTAATATTGTGTCCTCCAGATTGTTGAAGAAATTGGGGCTTGTTCTGGACATAGATCATAAAATCTATGTAACTGCTGGTCCTCAGATTAAAACTTCATAAGGAGCATACAGTGCATTACCGCTGCCTCTTGGCTCCTAAGTAATTTTCACTCCAGCTATCTTATTCTGCAATCAAAATTATGGCTTTTTAATTGGGACAACATTTTTGAGGAAATAAGGAGTTAAAGCTGAGTTTGAGGAAAATACGTTGGACCTACTGGGAAAAACACTGCCACTTTTTTGTAACTGTAAGGATTTAGCCTTGTCAGCTCCAAATCAGGGACTTGTTAACATAGTGTACAAGAGTGGTATAGTGACAATCCTTTATCATCAGCTATATGGCCGTACCCAAAGCTTACTGACATAGATTGTAGAATCAAAGTGTGTCTCTAAATGGTTAATCATACCCTAACAATTCTGGAAGGTCAAGTTATAATGGGAACTTAAATTACCTTAATCAATCCTCAGGAATTATATGGCGAAATAGCTACCCAGTTTAATTGATACAAGTTTGAACCCATTATGGCGCCCAGATTCTATGACTAGATCTTTACTGATACAGGTGCATTTAGCTAACCTGTATCCTTATCCTATGGAAATTAAGTGACAATAAATAGTTGCTTCTGATCATATTCTACCTGTTGAGCAGGTTTTAAATATCCACAAGTTTTTAAATCTAGAAGAACTTGGTCTTTAAGACAACAAGTGTCAGACATTATGTTTACTGATACCCCGTGTATTACTTTCAGGTTGACTGAGGATGAAAAGGATCAAGCGCTAACCTTATTTGACAAGTATATTAGTAATTTTGTGAAAACAATTCACAATTTGGGGTGTGCACAAAAGATGTGTTGCACCAGATAAATAATAGTAACCATCCTTAATTCTCCCTCATCCTATTGAACCGCCTTTTACCCCCCCTCTGATCCTGCCAACTGAGTCCCTTTCACATTCCCCAGATAGTCAATCCCCTGATACTTCCCCAGACCTATCGCACTGTTTAAAAGGCAACTGGCCCCACTGAGGGCAGTTGTCAGTTCATTTTTTTGCCTTTGTTAAAATAAATCCAAAATTCCACCAAATTTTGCCACTTACTACATCTGCTTTAACACAGCCTTTAAAATGATTCCATCATCAATTTGACGAAGTGCGTCATCACCCAAATCTTTATTCTGATGTTCACTGAATAGATTATCCATTCACTCGATTCTGCCATGTGGCAGCAGATCGCAAACATGATAATCCATCCTGCCCCCAATGGCGAACCTGCTGCTCCGTTCATTTCCCTGAGTCCATTAAATGGAGGCCCTTACATTCATTTGGATGCCGAGTCCACCAAAACAACTCATCAGTTGGAGCAGCCCAAAGGTGTTCCTGGCCTTCTGAATGTGGGTTCTGCTTCCATAGCCACCCCTGCCACTGTGGGTTCAGCTTCCTAGAGGGACTTAGAGCGTCCCCTTAAGGGGAAACTCAGTCTCAGCCCCTCTCATGGGGTTTACCATGCTTCAACCCATAGCTCCAATCACAAGGCATTCTCTGTGCCACATCCCGCAGGCGCGCAAGCCCCCTATCAGAATCTGAAGGCTGGCAACCGCAAACCCTGGAGAAGTCGTCATATCCCTGCCTCTCCCGCCCTTGGGGTTGCCCTGTAAGATTCACGGTTGCCCCCAACGCAACCATCTGGTTTGCCTTGGGGGCCTTTGGTATGTTAATGAACGTTTGCTTCACTCAAATTTCCCATAGATCCCCACTTATATTTGTCAGCTGGACCGCTATGCCTCTGGCATTCTGAGGCCTCCACTGGGTGCTTGTGCACCCTGACTGGGAGCCCAGTCTAGTTCTTCTTAGCTGTATCTATGACAGATCCCTGCTCAGATCCTTATATTTTGAAGAGTCTCCCAATTATTGCACACAGAAATAATATCCTTGAGAAAGAATAAAACTCAAAATGGACTCTGATAAAGCTTACTAAGATAATACTCTAGTTAAAGTGATTTAGTGGCTTTTCTTTCCTGTAACAATAACATTAATTACTACAATTAGATTTAAACAGCAATTTTTGATAATAACACAGGAAAAATGGGCGTTTACAACAAATCTCAATTGAACTGGAGAAAGCTGTAACAGGTAATGGGCAAAAAGGTGCGCCAAAGGGAAAGAAGCGCCCTGGGGGACCGGGAACTAATGCCGCCAAGAAACCACAAAATGACCACCTTCCAAATTTGTGGAGTTTACCATGAAACACAACCAGTAAATGGAAATCCAGTACAACCAACCCTTTTGAAGGTAGAGCTTGGGCTCTGACTCTACCTAGAGATTGAGTCACTGACTTTGAGGGAAAAAGTGTGTGAGGCTCAGCCCTCCCTCTTTCCCTATGCGGTATATGTGAACATGGAAACGGTCCCACATGGCTGGGTTGATTTAGGCTTTGAGACTGAAGAAGATGCAAATGCCGCTGCAAAAGTATGCGTTAAAGCTGCTCTCCCCTAGGGCAAACAAATTGTGCAAAACGTGCATACCAGATGGAACAAAGCAAACACTTTGTTCATCTCCTTTGACTCGCTTCCCGCCAAACTGCCCGATAGGCAAAGTGAAGAGGAGCTCCGAGTCAGACTCAAGCACTATGGAGATATTAAACAATTAGCTTTATAAATATTTCAATTAATGTTGAACCTGTGCACAGGAAAGGCAATCGCCATTAATCCACCTGATCCCTGAGGTGGCCGAGGATCTCACAAGAACCCCTCGTGTAGCACAATTTCACCTCCCAGATGGGAAGGTGTCAGAACCATTCCATGTCTCACTGGAATGTGCACCGCCAATCTGCAACCACTGCACCACAATAGGACACAAAAAACATGCATGCCCATTGAATGAGGGCATCATGGCCCCAGAAGTCTGCAACAATTCCATGGAAAAAAATGATGCAGAATTAAGCAAAAAGGTAGATGCCAACCATGCATTCCAATGAGGAGAGGATGGGCACTACTATCTATAGACCTATAACACCCAAAACACGCAAAAATGCTGCAAAATGCCCACAAGCAGGAAGCGGCCAAGGCAGCAGCACTCGCAGCCTCCACCATTGACACCAGCAAAATGCAAAAAGACATTGAGGAAATTAGCCGAGACAGCCAATCAGAACAGACAGCCTAAGCTAAGGAGGACATGGAGGAAATTAATCAAGTCACCCAATTAGAGCAGTACGCCCAAAAGGATTATTTTCTCAACAATGCATATGAATTACCAAATGACATCAATCATGAAGAAACAGAAAAACAATTTAGCTCCAATATCAGCGGAAAAGTGGGACACAATTCTCCAAAATTGCACCCCAATACCACAGAAAAAAATCAGCGCACTGCACCAATTAACCAAGGGTTGCAAGTGGATTTTATGCCGCAATTTTGAAAAACTGCAATTTTAGCCAGAAATTGACACAAGGTATGGAATTAGATGATGCCACAGAATATACTGGTCCTATGACATGAAGCAGGAATAATAACAAGGGCGTTGGGTGTGGGCTGGGAGGCCCTCCCAACCGCTCCTGAGGCACCGTGGGCATCTCAGTAACAATAGGGATGCTAAACCTTTCAGGAGTCAGGGCTTACGCGTCCCAAGCCAAAAACTGGACTACCTACAAAATCCCCCTGTAGATATCTTGGCCATCCAAGAAACCCACTGTCCACAGGGGGAAGAAGGATCCTGGTCCGCCAGGGTCTCATCATCCCTATTGGTTTAGATGACACACTGTGGGCTGATCTTCAGAAATAACAAAACTAAAAAATTATAAACTCCTCCTCAAATCTGCATGGCCAAATCCTGGTTGCAATGGCCATAAACCAAGAGGAAATGATTTCTATAGCAAGCATCTATGCACTGTGCACTGAAGCTGAGAGGAAACAATTACTCAAAACCATCCTAAGACTCGCCCTCACACCTGATACTATTTTAAAGGGTGACTTCACTGTTGGGATAACTCCAACACGGACAGATGGCCTAGTACCAGGGGATACCCACTGGGACACATTGAGTTCTGTGCAATGAAGGCATCCCTAGGCCTTCACGACACCCTCCCCCCCGGGTCACTGCTCCTTCCCAATATGACCCGCCCCAATATATGCAAGGAAATGCTCACATCAATGGGCTGCATCGACTTCATCCTTGCACCAAAAATACACCGCTGGAACATTTCCAATTTCACAACAAAAAAATCAATTTTTCTGACCAATGACTTGTCTCAGTGCAGCTCTCACCAACCCAAATTCCCATACAGGAGTCAACTTAGAGGAAGCTACATCCAGAAAACATAAAAGTGCCCAAAAATCCAACTGGGTTGAACATGAGGCCACAAACCCAGAATTCACATCCCCACTCATTTCATTTTCCATTGAAACCTGGGCGAATTTCAAATCCAGATTGATATATAAAGCTTGTCACATCGCCTCACTCAAGTGCACCACTGACACAGCACAATTAGGCGCACCTTGTCAGAGCTAGACCACCTCAAGCTCAATGTCCTAAAGTCTGGCTACAGCCCCAATTGGGGTAACATATGGGCGGAAATATCAGCCCGCCTAAACGCTCTCATATTCGAACACCAGCACAGAATCAAGGTATCAAGAAAAGGTAAGTTCATGAAAGAAGGTAAAACCTGCTTAACGTGCTTTTTTCACCAATTTTACTCCCGCGGCAACCAGCCCTCATGCACACAGGTCCATAAAGATGACAACACCGTGGCAACAGACCCAGCGGAGGTCAAGGCGGAAGTACACCGTTATTACACCAAATTAGATTGTGACACCCCAATGGACCCCCAAAAAATTAAAAAATTATACAAACAGTAGGAATAAAAAGCACATCGCCAGACTACAGCCTCCTGAATGTAATAACAAAAGAGGAACTCTGGGAAACAATCTGCGGTGCACCTTATAGAAAATTCCCTGGACCAGATGGGATATCTATGAATTTTATAAGAAATACTTCAAGCAAATCGCCCCCCTTCTAGCATCCATGAATCAATGCCTGCTGGAGACACGTCTTCTGCCTGGAGGCCAGGACTCCTATGTCATTACCTTATAAAAAGTGTGACAAACTGGACCTGGCCAACCTGCGCTAATCGCACTCTCTAATACTGATACAAAGCTACTTACAAAAATTATAGCATCCAGATTTGGCACAATAGCCTCCAATATCCTGTCACCCAATCAATTTGGATTCATACCAGGGCGCTCAATCTGGACCAACATAAACTCAGTTGCCAACATATGCCAATCCAAAGCATATGGAGCCCTGGTATTCTTGACCAGGAGAAGGCATACGACCGCGTTAGCTGGCCATACCTGAAAAATGACTGAGCGCCTTCAATTTACCACCCAGATTCATAAACTGGGCGATGCTCCTCACAGAATCATCATCCATGGCTGTATGCGGCCCAGACTTTCTAACCAACAAGATCACACCACGCAGAAGGCTCAAACAAGGGGACCCCTCAGCCCATTGCTGTACAACTTCAGCTTTGATCCACTCCATTGCGTTGTTGATTCATGCCTCATGGGCATAACCGCACAAGGCTAACCATTAGTCAAGATACTACCCTTTGCAGATGACTGCGTAATAGGTATAGCTAACAATAATGATGCCCGCCAACTGGAACGCACCATGGAAGAGTATTCCATTGTGAACAACGCATCACTCAACAAAAGGAAAAAAGAAATAATTCTTCTAGAAAAGTACAACAACAACTGGGCTAGAACACTAAAACTTCGCAACCCCTCACGAAGGAACAACCCATTCATCCTACTCTTTTCATAACCTCCTTCAACTAACCCTGTCCGCCATCTTGGGATATGGCTGGAGACAGGGGGGTACGCCAACGAAACAGTGGAAAACAACATACTACAGTGGATGACCAACCGAGGTGCCTCCCTTATCAGAAGATCCCCAGGACTAACAGGGCGAGTAACAGTTGCAAACTCACTCATCCTCCTGATGCTTTGGTTCCCCGCACATGCAATATTTTTCTCACCAGCCTTCATGTCCTCAATTTGCGCACTCATCCAGAACTGTCTGTCGCCTTGGACCCGGCCACCTGTAAGGGTGGAAACACTCTTTGACCCACGCTCTAGTGGTGGCATGGTCTTAATGAACTTTGAGGTCCACGCCAACCAAATACTGGGGACCTGGATAGAGGAAGTCCTTGCCCCAGACCACCCGCAACAACACTTGTCCAGAGTGGCGAGGGCCAGTATTTGCACAGGCGCTAAGCTATCCAATGCACACAACCCATCCAGCCTGCTCACATACCTCACAAATCACCTCACTGCAGTGGGCCCTCACGGAACTCCCCCAAACTTCAAACAACTCCTCTACACCATATGACACATGGGGTGAACCGTCACTATCACAGGCACTAGTCAGGGGAGGTGCAGACCCAGAGCCCACTTTGCGCTTAAGAACCCCAGAGGACAACTCCCAGAGGGACACTCATGATGGGACCCCGGACATAGCAAGAATAGACTACCTGGACGCTCAAGATATCGCATACGACCTCACACAGAATAAAGCAATATGAAGGTTGACACACCATCCGCTCCTCCAGCCAAGGGTAAGAGCTAACACCTGGCGCTGCCTTAGAAGAGCGTACAGGACCGCGGATTGCACCGACTCTCTCCATGAGGAGTGCGCATTGTTTGGAGGGGAAAGCACCTTACGCCACTGCCTCAGAGCATGTCCCCCTTCAAGAGCCATATCGTGGGAAGTTGCGCGCCTGCTTAGAATCCAGAATAAACCGGAACTTTACATCTCATGGAGCCTCTTTGCGCTCCAGATCAAGTCCCCAATACAGCCTACCCTCTGCTCCCTAGTAGTATCCACCGCAATGTGGACAATCCACACCATTGCTTTGGATGTGTTCAGGGGTACATTACCAACCATCCGTGGTACAATCAATAGATATCACGTCCACCTACTGGAACACTTCAAGCCAAGCTTTATGGATACATGAAATTGAGGAAGCAAAGGCTCTTAGAGTCATGGTTCCAAGTATGGTTCCTACACATGGACCCCTTCCTACACACCTGCTCCATAACAGGGGAAACCCCCTCAGAGTAGAAGTACACAACCCCCCCACAACTGGCAGTACCAGCTGGCAACAGGGTTACTCATCTACTCCGGGGTGCCTAATTAAGATCCACTTTGCCTTCCCCTCTCCCCTATTTTTTCAGTATTGCTCATCCCCTAGTCTACTTACCTCAGTTAAATAAAAAGTGATATGGTAATTTATGATTTATTTCCTTAGACTCTCATAATTGATGATGCTTTTTATTAGTGAATTCTTTAGGGAATTTATAGTGGGGAATTTGGCGCCCAAAATTCATTTGGCACCACATCAATGAAACGGCAGCTGTTGCCATTGAATCACCCATCCTCATCTTGGCAGCGATGGTTTTCCCCACCCTGGATAGGATTCCATAATTGGACATCCTTTAGACCTAAAGCATAAAGAGTCAGAAAAGGTGTCCCTAACGTTTTCCTCTCAATCCAAGCAAATCAACCATATTCTGCAAGCGACCTGCTTAGGTAATGGGACTTGTTACCCATTGAGGCAGGTCTCAAACCAACTGATTGATTCGCTAGTTGCAGGCAGCATCACTCGCCTCACAACATACTCCTTAAATTCCCAATTGATCAGTGATGAAACCTGAACGATCCCAATTGGTACAACTGATAGTTAATCAACTATCAAATGCCCATATTTCGTCAGTAACTCTGCATGACGAGATCTTAAGTATTAGTCTGAATCAATCCCCGATGGATCCAACCAGGCGAATAACCTAAAATCCCCCAAACATGGTTACCCCAAAATCATGATCAATTGATATCCAATTCACTTCGCATATGGGAATCATCCCCTAGTGATCCCTAGTAATCTGGTCAGCTGGGAATATGGGCAAAAATCCCAACACATCCCCCCTCTTGCCTAGATCTAAAGTGGGAAAAGGATTGGGGCAGGAGAACACCGCTTAAGATACTCAGTCAAATACTTCAATTGCTCAAGCGGAGTACAATTACCAGTACTCAATGCTGCTTGGTATGACATTTGGCATGCAGCTCTCTTCCTCTTCGTCCTTGCTACTGCCTACTCAGAGTGTGGCCCTCATGATTTACTGTTATGCTGGGATGATCGATTTACTCATGAAGATATTAATCCCAGGATCTTGTTTTCCCCCATTTGGGAATATAACCTGACGTCATATTTAGGTTTTTTAGTCCAAAGTCATCAATTTCCTGATTTTCTCCTCATTCTCGACAGGAAATTATTGCCATTGATGTTCATTTCACAGCCTTATTAAGAATGTTCATTTATATTTGCCCTTGTTATTTTCTCTTCATAACCTCTTGGCTCATAATACTTAATTCTTCTCTGAAGAGCTTATCCCATTCGTTTGAGATTAGTTTATTCAAAATTGGAGCTTAATTTTTTTCAAAGTGCATAATATCAGCTATCATATAAGTTCAACATCCCCCCTCTCATCCAGCTCATATATCAAATCCTGAGTTGCAGTACCAACAGCTGTACAATAGTTTGTCTGATCAAGACCTTAGGCTCTTCCAGCGGATGAGTCAATCTGCACAGTGGAACCTTTTCTATGGTCCTTCAAGGAAACATACTCCTAGTCAAGTACCTGTAGCTAGTCCTTCCATCGAATTACCAGAAATAGTAACCAACCCTGCTGAAACCAGGTTAGTAATTGTAACAAATGACTCGTGACCAATCCTTTCTCTGTCATCAATTCTAGAGTTAGATTTTGAGACTCTTGGATTAAGCTCCTTTCACAGATACTCCTAACATCATCAATAAACCTCCTGAAGCAATGCCCTTTGCTCTCAATCATTCATTCCTCACCAGCTCAGACTTGCTTTCATATTTACTCTTCTGACTTTGTCTATATTTCAAGACAGCTATCTTAGCTGCTAAACAACCCTTAGCAACAACATACATTTTGGTCTCCCCTATGCAGAATAAAAGGCCCAAGTCACTGAGGCTTTTTCCATAGCTCTTAATTCTTCAGATCTTGAAAACATCCTAAATCAGGATATTGCAGCATATGCTCTTTGCTTTGCCAGCCAAGTTCTTCAAAGTTGGTCCATGAAGCTTCCAGCCTCTACAAATTTCCATTGCTCTTTCTGCTTCAGCTTACAAGTAGCTCATAGTCGTCACTTGCAGGATGCCATTCGCTCCTTGCATGACTATCTCATTTCTAGAACGTCCCATCAGTAGCTTCCACTGATGGCTTTAATAGGGGGCATGATTCAGCAACCCCTGTCTAGTGTCCCTTGTTCATTGCCAGACTATATGTCCAGTGTTCTTGATGAAGCCCATCATCAAGGGGTCAAAACCAATCTTTTGGCTCTGGTTCCATATCAAGATTACTCAGGGTTATTTGCTGACTGCCTCTTCTTGTACAGTTGCTTCCCTCCCTGTTTCAGAGTATCACGTTTGGTTTCTTCTGATATCTCAAGTTCCCTTCACCTAGTCACTTTCTTGCTGGGATCTGCATCTGATCAATGAACTTGGTTTCATGTAGGTCTAGCCCTCTCTATTATCCGATCTCACATAAATTTTGACAGGTTATTTACTCCTACTGAAATCCACCCTCCCTCTCCCAAAAAGGCGACATAGGTGGAATTATCCCCAAATTGAGGATAATTAGTAAAATAAATAAAAATATAAAAATATTATTTTTTCTATGTGGTTTTTAATAATATTTTCCCCAATATTTTCATCAATCTTTTTTTCTTTTTTCAATGTGACTTGACCTTATTTCAGTTCAGCAGTCCATCTTATTATTTTATTCCCAAAACTGGATCCTAAGTATACTTTGACCTACCAGTTTTCTAAAGTTAAGAAGTCTTACTTTTTTAAGACTTAGCCACTAGAACGGTTCAGAGGAACTTTTTTCAAACTTGACCAAATCATTAGGTTATAACCAACTTAATAGTTCAGTGGTCATTTGTGAACTTTTTTTTATTATTTTTTCATTAATCCATCGCTTTAAATACTTAGAATGGACTCAACTTACTATTATTCCATCCAAGTGGTTCTTAATGGAGTAGGCATCATCGCCATCTTGGTGATAAACATGAATGGCTCTGACCACAATGAATCCAATTTGTTTCTTCTCCCAAAACCATGTGTATTGCAATAATAAACTTTTTCGCCTTTTGGTATTCTAATAAGGACAGTCAGTTCTTATCATCCATCATTTTTGCTCATATCCTTTTCTAAAAAGTCATATTAAAGCTTGCAATTTCATTACAATCAGAATATTTATTAATCAGTTCAGGTACTGCTTTGAACTCATCCCTGACGTTGGTTACACCACCAAATATAAGATCAGTGGCAACGCGGCCTTCCTCCCATATAGTAACACAAACAGATTTTTTCCTATCCTATATGATGACTAATTTTGTAGGTGAATGTCACCAAACTAAGATACATTTACCACATGGAAGTTCTTCCTGCAACCAGCTTCCTCGGCGTCATGACCCGCATCCCATTAACTCATCCTCCAGTCCATTTGTCTCTAGCTGATAGGGTACAGACACAGCTCTTTGGATTCCCATTATTTCATTTAACTACGGGATCACATGAGATGTGAATTTTTCCCATTGTCACTCATCAGGACCTGCGGATATCCATGTGGGTATACTACTTGATCCAGGATGAACTTCGCAGTACTGGTAGTGTTTAATTTCATCAGGGCCTTTGTCTCAACCCATCTCATCAGATGATCAATTACAACAATATGTAATTGACTCCCCCTGTGCTCATCATCAGCGGTCCCATCACATTAATAAATTCTGTATGCCAAGCAAATCCAAGGTGGACCAGTCAGTATCCAGTCATATTCTCATGTGGCTTGTGCAACAGGCACATCACACAGCAAGCCAGATAGTCCGCAATATCATAGTTGATTGACTCCCAGTAGTAATGGAAAATATGGCCTGTCATTTTTCTCACACCTTTATGCCCGACAACCTTATTTTTGGCTTTATGTATAGCTGTTCTTTCTGACGGCTTTGGGAATAGTAACCACTTCCCATTAATCATCTTAAAACTTGTCCATCCATGGTCTTGGTGTTTTCCATTACTTTTTGAAGTGCATATTGGATTTCTCAGGGTTTGTTCCCAATTTCTCCATCGACTATTCTCTGGAATAGCACATCCGCCTGCTGGTATACCATCTGGACCATTGGTAACCATGTTAAGCCATCCACATTCTGATGAGAAGCCCCCACTTGGTGGACAATTCATAAATGTAAACCTGTAGCTTCAATGCCCACTGGGCCAGTTGTCCTTCTGGTTCTCTCAATTTGTGGAGCCAACACAACGAGGAGTGGTCTGTCACCACTTTGAAGTAAATTCCATGGATATACTCCCAAAACTGTTTACAGGCGTAAATGACCACAAGGTATTCACGCTCAGTTGTGGTATAGTTCCTCACATTGGCTGAGAGTGTCCAGCATAAATACGCCACCAATGTTCATCCCAAATTTACCTACTTGGCTCAATATGGCACCAATCGCCATTAATGAAGCATCAGTGCATAATAATTTCTCAATAAAACTTGGATATTTTAAAAATTAGAGATTCATCAAATACTGGAATAATCCATCGAAGGATTTCTGTGTTTCTTCATTCCATACGATTCCTTTCTTTGTATCCTTCAACAGGTGGAATAAGGGCTTGGCAATTCTGACAAAATCCTAAATAAATCTTCTATAGTATCTGACCATTCCAAGGAACACTTGGATATCTTGGACACTCTTCAGCACAGCCATTCATTCTATATTTTTGATCTTCTGGGCTTGCGGCTGCAGTCCACTAGAGTTGATCATGAATCCAGATAATAACTCTTTTTGAAGAAGTGACACTTACTTGACTTAATCTTCAGGTTGGTCGTGGACAGTCACTTAAATACTTCTTCCAAGTGGTGTAAATGGTCAGTAAAAGTCCTACTGAACACATTGATATCACCCAAGTACACCAGGATGCATGACAACTCCAAGTCACTCAGTATAGCTTCCATGGCCCTCAGGAAAGTAGCAAGCGCATTTCACAGACCCTGGGCCATCCTCATCAGATGATATAGCCCCTGCGTGGTGATAATTGTGCATTTTTCTTTGTCTTCTCTTTAAAATCTATTTTAATATCCCAATATTAGATCCATCATGGAGATATTTCAGTTCTCACAATCAATATAATGCATCGTCAATTCTTGGTAGAGGATATGAATCTTCTTCATAATCTTATTAAGCTTCCAATAATTAATTGCCACCCAATTAGAGCTATCTTTCTTCTTCACAATAAGAATTGTACTCGCTCAGGGACTTGAAGATGGAACTAGAAGCCCAGCTTCAGTAGTTTGCTGATTTCTTCTTCCACTACTGCTTTGGCCACCTTTGACTATCAAATTAGTCTCATCCTATTTGCAAATTTTCCACAGTATCAACCTTGTGGATCACATCTCTCGCGCATCCCAAATTGTGGTCATTCTGGGTGAATGCTTCCTAATGCCTTTCAAAAAATTTGAGCACCTCCTCTTGCTGTCCTTCCGTCAGATCAGCGAGTTGATCTCATTCAACCAATAGGTTGATACTCTCAGTTACCCATCTGGTAATCCCATCTCATTGAGGGTCCAAAATCATGTATTTTTTCAGTTCATCCGTTTGGATTAGATGAACAAACGTGACAATCTAATTTCTTCTCAATCTTCATCAGTTTTTTTGCTTAGATTTGCCAGGAAAACTCAATTTTCTCCATGACCCAGCATTATTATTCCAGGAGCCATCAAAGGCTCTACTCTGGACTTCTTCCAGGGGCTTCTGACTTCCCCATACATTAGCTCTGGTATCTCTAATGTCACCCCCATGTTGACAATTATTTCTGATCCTGGAGGTATGGTTCTCGCATCCTTGATCATTAGCAAAATTCCCTGATTTTCTAGGATTTCCGTTGGCATCTCCCATCACTTCTGGCTAATAAGTTGTTTTGAATCAGGAAATTGCCATTATTTTATATCAAGTTTATGAAGTTATTTCTCCTACTCAATGTATCTCCCCCATCCTTCTGATAGGCCAATGGTAATTTCAGACTTAATATGATCAACGTATTATCCTCAAAGTTACATTTTATTATGTACTTCCATAGTAATTCCATCCCAATTAAAATGTCATAGTTTTAATTGGGCAAAACTATTGCTGGCGCAGATACCACCAAGGATCCGAATTGAAGTGGTAATGCACTATACGCTCCACATGAGATGGTGGTATTTGGCCCAGCTGTCCCAAACTCCTTCTTGTAATCCTAAACAGGCGAGATCTTCATCCTCTTCACCAGCTTGGTTGAGACAAAATTAATGGGCGCTCCGCTGTCAACAATCGCCCTCACTTATGCTCAATTCACTTGAATATCTATATATGTACACTCATAGTATTGTAATATAGTATTTACTGAGTGTATAGAGGCATTTAGATGAATCAAGGGTGTGAATGATTTGTGCCAATAAATTAGGAATTGATTCCTTGATTGCGCTGAAGGTTTGACATGTTTGCCTCGTATAATTAAACTTTGGTCAATTCTTAAGGATTATCTGTGTCCTAAATCTTGTCTGCTAGTTTTCAGGCGTACAGCTGGGAAACTTCTTTGATTATCTCATGGTCAATACCCTTCACCCTGGATCTTGTTACTGCGTTCACATCCAGATTTACTACTTGATACAGCTGATCCTGTACATCTTCATCCAGAAACAGATCATTGATGTCAATTTACTTGTGCATAATATCAGGAGTAACAGGTTTCTCCACAGCTCTAGACTGTTCCCCATCTAGGCTATGGGCCCTTTTACCGACTCCTTTGTGGTTTTTGCTTGGACCAAATTGATTTGATCCTTGGGTTTCTTACAATGTACAGCAAAATGTCCCTTTTCTCCACATTGGTAACAAACTTTTACCTTCTTATTAAGTCATCTGAATTCTTCAAACCTATTCCCTAGAATGGTTAAGTTATTCATCTCCATAGTCCCCTCATTCCCCTTCGTTGGATTCAAATTTCGTACTGGGCTTGATTTAAAACTTCTATTTGGGGCATTGAAGGTAGCTCCCAATATCTTCAAACTGTCTACCATCTGAGAGAGTAATTTCTGTCATGAACATGGAAGACATCATTTGGTGAAAATTGTGGTAGGGCCAAAGGGCCGCTTGTAATGTAAATTCTTTCATCAAAAATTATCCATCATTTTCACTCCAACCATGATTTGCGATTCCATGTAGAAACAACAATGAAGCTTGCTAAAGATTCATCTTTATGGAATTGAATGCCAATAAACTCTTGTTTGCACTTTGACATGCATGTCAGGCTTCTTTATTCATTTATAATGGCACTTTGGCCTATGCGTATGACCAGCTGTCCCCCTCCAGGTGGGGCAACACTAGGTTTTGAGGTTAGATATTTAGGCAATTAATCACCACCAATGTCTTTTGAAGATTGTCATATCTTTACATTGTAATATAAAATAATCAGAAAGATTCTGGGGCTTTATCCTGAT
This sequence comes from Massospora cicadina, assembly GCA_022478985.1. Taxonomy (NCBI): domain Eukaryota; kingdom Fungi; phylum Entomophthoromycota; class Entomophthoromycetes; order Entomophthorales; family Entomophthoraceae; genus Massospora; species Massospora cicadina. The sequence continues at coordinate 1,415 of JAKSZP010014938.1, read as the reverse complement.
GGAAAGTTTGCAATTTTGGTTTCGCTTTGAATTCCTTTGAGGTTCTTTAGCCACCTAGCTGTATTTGGCTACTCAGCTCACTTGAGGATTAATTTTAGGTGGCATCTCTGAAATAGCGGTAAAAGTGAGAGGCATGTTTCTTGGGCTAGTCACCTTTCCAATTATCATACAGGAGTTCTTTCTTAAACATTAGTTGCTGAATATGGCTCACATTTGCACATGAGAGTCTTTAACTCATTGACCTGTTTAATCAGCCACTCAATATTAGCGCTGAATGCTCTTAAATGAATGCAATCCACATCACACTACTTTTCAGAGATAAGACTTCTCAAATTAAGTCACCTTCTTTATTTAATATCCTTACTTTTCCGAGTAACTCATTCTTAAAACTCACAATATTATTGACCCCTTCCTCCATCATGGCGACTCTCTACTCCAAGGCTGCAAATTCTTGTTGATTGACTGAGTTCAACGCGTTTTGATTAACAGTCGCAAAAACCATCCATAGTTTTATTATCTCATCTTTATATTACATCTCGTTCTAATCTCTTATACTCAACTACACCCTGTAGTGAGCACCACTTTGTAAAAATTTATGAGTTTTCTGAGTATTCTTGGTTAATAACCCCTATAAATGTTACTTGCACTGGTCAGGTTTTGTGCAATTCTCTGAATTGTATGATAATAATTGATATAATAATTTATAATAGTATGGCAACTATAACATAGTTGACTTGAAGTATTAGATTTTGGTCTAACGCTCAGACATTATTTCCCCTCAAAATACTTATGATGTCCTGAATAGGTAATCATTCCCTCGTACTGCCTAACTCAATCTATGCTCCAATCCTTGTATACAGTTTCTCTTGTTTGACACATTATAGACCGCAATCCCTGATATAATTTAGCTTCTTCTCTGGATTCCCGCCCAGATCCTTACTCTTTATCTTAAATAGTCTCTAAACTATTGCACACAGCAATAATATCCTTGAGAAAGAATAAAACTCAAAATGGATTCTAATAAAGTTTACTAAGATAATACTATAGTAAAAGTGATCTATTTTTATTTAACCAAGGCAAGCCGACCAGGGGACAGGCATTACCAAAAGAAAGAAATGACATGAAACCTGAATAGGGTCAACTCCATCGAAGAAAGTTTTTCCACCTCCAGATCAGGACTCAAATTTTTCTGGTTACATCATGGGTAAGGTTTTCGTGTTATTAGACCTACTGACCGCCAATAGCTTCCTTTGGCTGGCACCCCAATCGATGTGCAAAGGGCGGGAATTGAACCCACAACCTTCAGGTTGGTAGCCATATGCCCTTACTGACTCGCCTTCCACCCCCCAGTAAAAGTGATCTGTTAATTTTATGATGAAATTTTTTTAAAACTCTCATAATTGATGATGCTTTTT